>NIVC01002503.1:12500-166727 GCA_002269645.1 Macrostomum lignano | reverse complement strand
TTCTGTGATTTCACGTTCGGTTGAGATCCCGCTCCCGTCTGTGTGGTTCCATGTTGGGCAGTGATGATGACGGAACCAGTTCCGTCACAAAAGGCAGTGGGGGTGTGATGTAACCACGCTCTGGTCGCGGGATAGGGCATGGAACTTTTTCGAAAGTGCCTCCTATCCCGTGCACCCTCTGCACAGAGCTGTCGAGACTCGGCCAGGTCTCCGACCGGGCCTGGAGACTCCCGCTCTGCTGCACCCCTCCTGCTGCCTTGGTCCCGTCTCTCCTGCCGCCACACCTGCCTTTCCGGAGCCCCTACCCCTTTCTGTACCTCCCCCTCTACCCTATCTCTTCTGTTCCGCCCTATTCTTCCTGTACTTTCTCTTTCCCCCCTTTTTTCTCTCTCTGCACTTTTTTCCTGCGCTGTCCCCTCCTTTCCCTGTGTCTACTTACAGTACTTTGTGTGCTCACCGTCTCCCCATCCCCTCAAACTCCCAAACGGTGACGCAAGTCGTGTGACCCCTTCTCCCCCCGATGACTCATCGATGACTCATCCCCCTCTTGCGCAACCTTTTCTCAGCTATTGTTCTCCTTCCCAAATTTCTCATGTGACACCCACCCCACCTCCGCTTCTATTGTTCTCGTTTTTGCTTCTTTTGTTCTCTCGACCCCCACCAATTATCACATTTTCTCCGATTTTCTCTTTCTTTTGTTCTCGTTTTCGCACCTAATTATCACCTTTTCTCCAATGTTTACTTTTCCATTGTTCTCAGTTTTCCCCAATTATCCCGATTTCCAATTCCTTTGTTCTCGACCCCAGCCCTATTGTTCTCAATGTTTGCTTGCGCAACACTTTCGCGACCACCCGCTGCGCCAATTATCCCCACCCCACCTCCGGATTGCGCAATTTCCCGATTTCTCATGTTGCTATGCCGGTCTCATGCTTCTCATCATGACTCATTCTGACGTCATTCTGCCGGCAGCCAATCAGAGAGAGGGAGCCATGGTAACGACCTTGAGGAGGCGGCTGTGAGGTCTATAAAAGGAAGCGATTTCGGCATGAGAATACTCAACTGAGTTTATCTCTGTTCCTCTCCTCGTCCTTCTTTGGACTTGCTGTCAGATTGAGTTCTGACCCATTCGTCTATAAGACGAATCCCTGCCGGTCCGCGGTCTGTTACCGCCAAGTTATCCTTAGCTCCCCAAGTGAGCTCGCCTATCGGCCAGCGGTCTGATACCGCCCAGCATCATCAGCATCGCCTGATCTACATCAGCGCCTCGTCGCTCCAGCGCATCGCCGCTTCACCGTCTGCCTGACTGCAGCCTACAGCCGCCCTCGGTCACTCCGCCTCTCTCTCTCTCTGTGCAGCTGCCGGTAAGTTCCTGCTACTAATTTGTGCTCTAATTGCCTTTGCTTATCCGGGGTTTGCCTATTTTCCATTGTCTGATTAGAGAGCTGAGCCAATTGTGATACCGTATCTTTTGCTGTATTTTACTCAATAGTGAAGCCGCCTAATTGCCTGCTTATTTGCCTAAGGGCCTAATTATTAACTATTAACTAACTTCATCATTATTCAATCTTTCACCATCATTTCACTCATGGCTTGCTAAGCCTTTCTCCCGGGGTGGCAAAGCATAAGGAAGTTTGGGTAAGCTAATGGCCTCTCCCCGTGCAAAGCCCGCCTGTGAGTGCGTGCTGCGGGGCCGCGTGTGCGTGCAGTAGAGGGATTAGCGAGTCTTGGCACAGAATGGCAGTAGGAAGGTTGCAACCCCATGCTAACGCGTCCCTTCGCCCTGAGCAATCTAAACTGTAGACAGTACATGTTCGCCTCATACTACTCTTAGTAATCAAAGTCGCAAGTCAGCCTCGCTCACAGCCACAAAGGATCCCCTGCTGAGAAATCCTCCAGGATTGAGCCCAGAGTTCCCGATCATGCCCCAAGCAGAGTCCCTGTACTCGGCTGCATGCGTCTCCCCTGTTAGCCTAAATCCCCTGGTAACCAATCCAGGCGGGGCTCTAGCCTCGAGAGGTCTGGTAGAAAGATCCAGGTGCGCCAGGTCACATAGAGTGGTGGCAGCCACTCGGTCATACCATGACCGAGTGACCAACTATTGCACCTTGGCTACAGGTGGGGTCCATGTGGGTCCTTGGCCCTCTGGTCACGAAGCGCTACCAAAGCTACTAATCATGTGGGCGGGACAGTCTGGTGCTGGAGGTCCGTCAGGTCATTGCCCGGTCATAGGCAGCCTACGGTCATTGCCCCCTCTAGCCATGCGTTCGTCTCTCTACGGAGCGGACAGGCGACAAGGGCGGTTACATCAAAATGGTGGCAGCGGTGGGATCTGGTGCAAACAGCGCTGAGTTTCGGACTGGTGGTTTAGATGTGACAAGCGCACCTGTGGCATCCCTCAGAATGGTGGCCGAAGCGCAAAGAGTGCCATGTCTAAATCTACCAATCGTAAAAATCGCCAATCGTCATTCTCTTCTCCCATGGCGTGAGGCAACAAAATCCAAAAATATTAATGTAACTTTTCAAATTTTTCGGGCTGCGAATTCGTTCAATTCATTCGAAATTTCCAAATTCATTCATTCGCCAAAAGCCCCTGATTCAATTTAAAATTAATTTAGCCGATCAGTTTCAGCGCTAGAAAGTGTGAAGTGGTAGACGAGCGGATTTGATTACAATCAGAATAGCTACCTGGTAACGGAGTGTGTGAAGAACTGCGAAAGTGAATTTTCCGGACTCACTTTCTATTTCATGGTAATATGCTTTATTTCCCCTCCCTTTCTTTCTCTCGCCTAGCCTACAGCAGAACTGTGTGAGTGTTGAGGTGGACAGCCAGCCAGGTACGGAAGCCTCATCACGCAAGCACAGGGAAGCTGGAAGCGAAGCATTTCTTTCCTTTGTCCTACCTCTTTCTTTTACTCGGGGGAGTGTAACAGTCGCTCTCCCTGATCGCTCAGTTAATCCTAGAAATGCGTAGAGACCGGAGCGTGTTTTGTTTGTCCATTAGAATGAACAGCTATCAAGGGCTATGGGGAACTCGCTATATATGCATAGTAAGGGAAGCAGTAGTCATGGCCTTGGAAACATTGGGGATACCAAAGTCTCGCAGGAATGGGAATAGCGGTGTGATTGTATCTCTGTAGGGTATCAGTGTGACTCAAAAATCTCGGGCTAAAAAAAGTGTCACCTCCTATGGAATACCTGCGATCAGCCCGGACCTGAATTCTGCGGTAACCCCTGGTGCCTTCATGGCTGGGATTCGATCCCAACGTGTCTGCTGACTCTCCCCACTGTATTGCAGACCGTAGTAACTGCTTTGGTTGCATTTGGGCTGGTGCAGTGGCTGGAAATAGTAGATCCCATAGTATCCTATTGATAGTGGAGTTCAGTGAGTATTGGAATGGTGTACTGGAAGTCTGGTGGCCCCAGTGATCTCGTAATGTTTCCTGCTGCATTCTCCTCCTTTAGTAATTCCTCCCCCTGCTGTCAGTCTGATAGGGGAGGTGGGTGTGCCAATCAGCCCGACCCGGTAGAACGGCGCTCCTGCCCGACTTGTCAGCCTGGCCCAGGAAGGCGCTATTGCGCAACTCTTTTCCCCTCTGGCCACTGCAGCCCACTAAGCGCTTAGACGCAGGGTTGCATGCAGTCCCCTAATGTAAAGCCCCGGTACATAGAGTGCCACCCCAGTGCCCCGCAAGGTCAATAAGACGGGTTGACGTCTCTGGCAACTTGGAATAACCTAGATGGAGGTACGCTGTCTCCTGGTAGAACCGGGCGTTCAAGTACAGTAAAGTGGAGAGGCTGACAACTGTAGGACTTTCTCCGCATCAGATAAAGGTCCCAAGTATGCTATTTCGAGCTGCAGCAAAGGTGGAGTATCGGAGGGGCAAGCATTTCAGGAAGATACTCACTTAGGTCTGTTTATCCTAGGAAAGCGGGCGAGAGTTTCAGGCTTGTAATCCGCCTAACCTGAAAACTTCGGGGACAGTTTAGTCTGGACTCCCGCTGCGCCGCCTTCGCTCTGAACAGAAGGGGGAGTCTTGGTTTTTGTGGATTCTGCTAGACGTAGGGGAGCTGGATTCCGCCTTTTGTGAAGCTGCGTGTACAAGATTGGTAGTCCTGAGGTGGAAGCCCCACTGGACTCCGACGGTTTTCCGGCTGTGCAAGGGCAGTAAAGTGGGAGGACCTCCATGGGGATTGCTCCCGCCACTTGGGTTTTTGGGTCCAGGCGCCAACGCTTCTTCGTAGTAGCTTTCTTAAGGAAATGGGGTCCGGCGCGCAACCCTAGGGGAGAATTTGTACAGGTGCCGTAAGTCCGTTTACGGTCGGCATCTGGGTTCCCTAGCATGGCCGCAAAATGAAGGTCAAGTCTCTCTGAATAGCCAATTTTTCCCTGTCAGGATGTGCCATAGACAACTGGTAGTGGTAGCCGCAGTTTGAGTCAGTGTGCTTTGCCGAGTGAAGCCGTTAGGACTGCCTAAATGGAATTATGTGGAGCCACCGTTTTTCAATTTGTTTTCTTCGACGCCGCAAGTGTGTGGGTTTTGTCTGTGTTTGTGTGTGTGTGAGTGTGTTGGTGTGTTTCGGATCAACTTTTCGGTCTTTACCTGTAGTTGCCCCGGTTTTCTTTTCTTTTCCTTCCCGGTGGTGGTACTCCCCAGCTATCCGGCATTCACATGTCACGGGCGCGTGAGATAGGGTCGTAGAAGCTGTGTGCGCAGACGCCCCTGGTCAACCACCTCGGCCGCTGACACCCCAGCAGTTGCCGCCCCGCAGCCGCAATGGCCGCAGCCGCTGGTAACCAGGTCCCTCAGCCTCCAGAAGCAGTAGTAGTTGAGGAACCAGATGAAGGAGTAGCAGCTCCCGCTCCCAATCAGGGTGACGCAGCAGCCGCCGCTGCTCCCCGGACGCAGCCCAGAATCCTCCTCAGGCAGTCCCGCAGCTAGGAGACTTAGTTGCCGCTATAGCCAATGCGTTTAACCAGCTAAACATGGGCCAAGACGCCCAGAGGCCGAAAATCTACGTAGAAAAGTTCTCTCCCGGCGAACACTGTTTTGTGCAATGGGTAGAGAGAATGATCTACAAGCTGGACGCGGAGAGAACTGTAGGAGATCAGGCTAGGAAGCAGGTGCTCATCTCGCACCTCCCAGGTGAATTTCAGAACTTAGCCTTAGGATTGGACGGGCAATTGCCCTTTGAGCAGTTCGTATCTAGATTAGGAGAGCAGTTGGGCGAGGCCAACACTGATCTGGCTAAGAGGAATAAGCTGAAGAATCTGAGCCAGAAACCCGGCCAATCACATAGTGCTTTTGCTGCTATGATAAGATCTCAGATAACGGCCATGTTTCCTCAGATTCAGGGTGAGCAGAGAGAACAAGCAATCGTGTACACCTACTTGGAACACGCTAAGCTCCCCCGCCAGGTCAGACAAGATCTGTTGAGCCGTCGCTGGCAGACAATTGAGCAGGTGTTAGAACAGCAGCAAGCCCTGTTAGAAGCCGCAGACTTAGCCGGGAAATGGGACAGTAGTGGCCCGCCCAGGTCTGAGTCCCGCACCGAAGTCCGTCTGCAACCTCAGCAGCCACCCAGCCCCTCGCAAGTGGGTCAGGATGGTGAACCAGGAAGCTGACGAGACGGAGGAGGACGGTGACGGCCTATCAGAGATGCAAGAGAGGTTGGGCGCGCTAGAGCAAACGCAAAAGGATCTGCGCAACCAGCTGGTGCAGCTCAATGAAACTATGAAGGCGACAGCAGAGTCTGTTGCCCAGCTGCCCCAGCAGATGAGGCCCCCTCGCCCCGCCACTCCCAACAGGAACTGGAGGCAGGGCAGGGCGGCTCTAATAGCAGTAGGAACTGGCGCCAACCCCAGCCCCCCGCCGCTTGCAATTCAGGAGGCGCCCACGCCGCCGGCGCCGGGTGTGCAGCAGCAGCAATTGCAGCTTCGTGCGCCACCTGATCGCCATAGGCAAGATTTAGAGGAGTGGGGCAGAGATATGTTAGACGAGGCTACCAGGGAGAGGCAGGAGAGGCTCGCCCAGCTGCGCGCGCAGCAGCTCTGATGCCTCCTCCTTCCACGCCTGAAGAGCCCCCGGGTTCGGGAAACCCGTGGGAGGGCTGAATGGCCCGGCCCGAACTCAGCCCCGTTCCCCCTCTAGGGCCCAGCTTAACCTGCCACGTCCGCCCAGCAAGAAGTTTAGATTTGAGAAGGTACCCGATTTCTATCAGCCACGACCAGCTGGAGGACAACGCGGGAGAGATATTGTTGTAGAGTTGCCAATTGAGAATGTTCCCACCCGCCTCCTGGTAGATGGGGGCAGTGCGCTGTCTTTGCTAACAGTCAAAGACTTTACTAAAATTGCCGGACAGAGTGTGGAGGCCCTGGAGCCCCCATGTGTGAGGGCCGTGTCCTACACGGGCAATGAATTAGAGATGCTAGGCCAGGCCACCCTCACAGCAGTTATTGGGCTAGAAGAGGTGAGAATCCCCTTTCTGGTCGTTGGCAATTCAGCAGCAGTTTCCCTCCTGGGTAGTGCTTTTCTAGCCAGTACGCATGCTATCATAGACTATCGAACAGAAAAGGTTTACTTGCTAGGTGTGAGTCTCCCATTCGACCCCCGCTGAGTAACAGATCGGTAGCTAGCCAGTGATTGCTTAATCCCCCCCCGATTCGCGTGTCGAAATTTTGCTCGTGTTGCCCCGTTGGAGATCGCTTTTCGCGTATTTACGTATGCCCTCTATTACTCGAATTTATGTTGTGACCTCGTGCTCGTTGGTGTTGTTTAAATATCTAAGATTTTAGCTCGAAAATTAGGCCCGTACAGTATGCGTTAATTCCCTATCAGTAAATATTAACTTGGAAACTAGTGAAATTTCTATGGGTCTGCTCCACAGGAGGTCCTGCCCCGCTGTTTAAGATTTTCTGGGAACAATGGAAGTCTGGGACCGTAGGAAATTAGCACCTTTAGGTCTGATTTCGTGTGTTTGTTCACACTTTGTGAAAGTCCGATTTTGGGAAACTTTTAATTGGTTTCGATGAGGCAATAGGGGGGGGGGCATTCAATGTAATTAAGTTCATCAGGCAAATGGGGCAGCAATTAGTTTAGAGTAGGCCAGTGGTTTAGTCAATGTAAAGTCAGGTAAGTAATTAAAGTCAAGTTATGGGGACAGATAGTTTAGAATTAGTAAGTTAAGTAAGCATTAAGAACCACCAGCATCAGCAGTTGGGAAGCCGCAGAAATAGCTCCAAGAGCAGTAGCCAGTGCATTGTGAGACCGGCTATTAGGGCCGTCGACAGCACGACCAAGTGCCAGGAGCCGTCGGTCTCCACCACAGGGGTTGGCAAGGGCTGTGGAGCGGCAGCCACGGGCGCCACCGCGGCGACCGGCGGCGGAGCGTGCGCTCGGGCTGACAACGGCGGTGGTACCGAATGCCAACCGGCCCCGGACGCTGGTTCGCTGGCGGCTCGGCGGTCGCATGGCCCGGGAGCCGCGGCGCCTATGTCACCAGATGGCGCAGCCGGCCCAGAATCAGAGGGGCGTCCGGCTCTGAATGGCTGTCTTCGGGCGCTTCGCAGTCGGACTCCTCTTCAAGGATGGGCTCGGCTACTAGCGGCCGGAATCCTGAAAATGAGAATTTAAGGGATGAGATAGGAGTTAGGAAACTAGCAAATTATTAGGATGTAGATAGATGGGGATCTTAACTTTATGGCGTGTGATAGTGGCCTTCTTGGGGGTTTCTTCATTTCTTCATTCCCTCTCCTTCTCTTGAGCTCTAGGTGATCAAGTAGTGGTAGCCTTATTCCCCGCCTTCTTTTAATAATACACCTTAAAGTGAAGGCAGTTTTTCGTCTTCCTCTCCTCTGGTAGAAGGGCAAATGGTGACAGTTTCCCCGTGCAATCCACTCTAATTGGTGACGAGGTCCCTCTTTCTCTTCCCTGGTAATGTACAAATGGTGGCAGTTTTCCCTAGCAACCTCTCTCAAAATGGTGGCGGATCCTCCTTTTCTTTTCTTTAGTAATGCGCCAAGGTGGTGGTAGGTTCCCTTTCTCTTTTATAATAGTACATCAAACTGGTGGCAGTCAAATTAATGATTAATTCCTCTTTCAAACTCTTTCGGCTGTTAAGTTTTGAGGGTTTCGGAGATGTGAATGAGGCCTGTGTGTGTGTTTCTGTGTGTGCCACTATTTTTAATTTCACTATTTTTCTAATAAAAACTTGTTTTTCTAATATGCCACCTTTTACTAATCATATACGAGTCTTTGTTGTGCGTCAATCAAATTCATAAAAATAAGTCTGTGTTGGCCTCTCACTCTTAGTACCGTAAGAAAAGACATTGTCACGTTATTGGCGTAGCGGCCAGCTATGCGGTGACCCTTAAAAGGGCCGTTTTAGTCCCGAAATAAGTTGAAGTCAATTCTTGTAAAGCGGATTTTGTAGCGGAGCACTTGGCGATAAAGGCAGGAACTGCCGTAGTTGTCTTTATTGTTAATATCAGTATTAAGTTTGGTTGTTACTGGCAATAAACAGACTATAGCTTTCTGGGCACTGGCGGCTGCAGCAATGGGTTGAATATAATTTGGATATGAAGTCAAGTGGCAGGCGAATGACACAATGGCGACGTGACGTGAGCAGTGGCTATGAGCACCGTGAAGGCAGTGAAACGTAGTGGTGAGTAGGCGTCGGTCGTGGCGTGAAACAGTCAAGTAAGTGTGTGAGCAGGCTGGCCCAGACAGAAGGGCCGTGGTGAGAAATAAGGAGGCTCGAGGCAGCCAGACAAACAGATAAGACAGCTAAGAGGCCGCAGGGAAGGAAACAAGGGACAAGCGGGGAGAGACGAAAAAGGGCGGTGAGGGGTGCCCGCCGCCAGGCGGGGGGTTTAATAAAAGAGCGCAGAGGGGGGTAGCGCGAGCACGAGTGATTTCATTGGCTGGCGAGAGAACTTAAAATTATCGATCGTGCCAATTTTATACGGTCGCGAGAGAGGATAGCAAAATATACAGTGAATTAGAAATTGCCACAAAATCGTTGGGCACTACTACAAGTAAACGTCGCAATAAACGAATGGAAAAGTTTAGTTGAAACGGTGAAACTGAAGGGTTGAATGACTATGGAGAACAGCAGTCCAACGGCCCTTTTCGGGACCACCTTAAACTGACAACGTCACACCCGCCTCCCTTCCGAAAAAGGATAGGGTCGCGCAAAAAGAAAACCAACACGCGGGGTGACGGCAAGAAAAACACAACGTGACCGCAGTTTATGAAATTATAGCAGAGTGAATTACAGTGGGGTTGAGTCAGTTTGTATGAGCATATGATTACCGGACAAAATTACAAAGTTCCAAAGGCTACAGACTATTACGAGAGCAGAACATTACAGGGCAGTAGAACACGGTGAGCACGAGCAATACAACATGGTGGTGTTACAAAAACATTACAAAATACAACAATGGTTACGGAAAGTAGTGCACGACGGAGCGCGCGGCGCGCGCGAACACAAAAACGACAAAGGACGCGCAGAAGTGATACGATGGATGAGGCAAACACAGAACAAGGATGACAAGGTGGATGAGGCAAAGGATGCAGAGCAGAGGCACGGAACAGAGGCACAGTCCGGACAACTGCGGGCAAACGACGCCAAGCGTCAAGGGCGGCGGGACACGGCGCGGCGCGCCAAGGCGGAAGGGAGAAACCGGCGCAAGAGCGCCCAAGGCGGAGACACGGCGCAGCGCGCCAAGGCAAAGAACGGCGCAGCGCGCCAAGGCAGGAAACGGCGCAGCGCGCCAAGGCAGGAGAACGGCGCCACGCGCCAAGGCAGAGAACGGCGCCACGCGCCAGGCAGAGGATGGCGCTACGCGCCAAGGCAGAGGATGGCGCTACGCGCCAAAGGCAGAGGATGGCGCTACGCGCCAAAGGCAGAGGACGGCGCTACGCGCCAAAGGCAGAGGACGGCGCAGCGCGCCAGGCGGAGGACGGCGCTACGCGCCAAAGGCAGAGAGAGCGTGCGTGCGGTGCGGTGTGTGTGTGTGTAGTGCTTACTTTTACCCCACAAGTATTATATCTACCTAGTGTTTATGGAATTTGCGAAATTTAATGATCAATTGCAGTTGATTTTTGAAGTAAACGACGCTGACCTGATCAGCCAGCTGCGCAGCGTTACGCTGCACTCGTCAATGAGCTGACCAGGGTCGCGCTGCACTGAGCTAGCTATGTTCCTATATGCATTTTTTCGAGTTTTCAATGGTTGCTTTTTTTCAGTTTTTATTTTCCTTTTTGAGTTATTTATGCGTTTCACTAGTCGCCAGTAGTTATGCTTTAATTACTAACCGTATATTGCACATTACATGGTTTCGGGGTATTACTATTAGCGTCAGAGATGACGCACTTATTCATTTCATCGACTTTGGCAACACCGAACGGGTGCCATTGCTATCAATTATTTTAATCATTTTTGCCATTGCTATAATGTTTATACGTGCCCTAGTGTATTTTATCGATTATGGCAACGCCGATGCAGGCAGAGGACGTCTACAGAATATTTTGACAACTATTATATTTATAGTATTCATCTCGTACTCATTTTTCGACCAATATATGCATTATTTTATGCCATATTTATGCATTAATTTTTTAGTTTACTTTTGAATATTTGAGCTAAGGCTAATGTCTTATCTACTATTTGTTTCTAGCGCCGTAGTGTATTCTATAGACTACGGCAACGCCGACCAGGTGCAGTCGGAGTTGGGTGCTGCGATATTATATATATTCTTGCGTTAGAACAATATAGTATTTATACTGTCGGCATATTATGCTAATTCTGCTAGTGTTTTATTTTTATTTTATTTATTTTAGTTAGCTATATAAATTATCAAATTGCAATGTCGCCGCAGTTTATCCCCTTGACTACGGTGGTTGGCTGTTGGCTGGTACAGCTGTGGAAGTTGTGCACACTAGTATCTGGCAGTGAGTAACAGCTGTGGCTTGTGTTTTGTGGCTTGCGGCTGGCAGATGCCGCAGGGACCTGTGACCAACAGGTGCCACAGGAGGTAGTTTAACGCCTTGCCCGGGGCGTGAGCTTGCGGTCTACAGGTGCCGCAGAGACCTGTGGCTGACAGGTGCCACAGGAGGTAGTTTTACGCCTTGCCCGGGGCGTGAGCTTGCGGTCTACAGGTGCCGCAGAGACCTGTGGCTGACAGGTGCCACAGGAGGTAGTTTTACGCCTTGCCCGGGGCGTGAACTTGCGGTCTACAGGTGCCGCAGAGACCTGTGGCTGACAGGTGCCACAGGAGGTAGTTTTACGCCTTGCCCGGGGCGTGAAAAACTGGCGGTTAGTGTCTGCTTCCCCACTGCTGGAGCAGGTCGGACACTTGACAGGTCCGGTACCTGACAGGCGGGCGGATGGGGCGTCCGTACCTGGATCTGGGTACGTCAGCCGGGGCTGGTGGCTCAGCTGCTTGCGCAGCGACTGGATTCGCAGCAATCTCAGGTGGTTCTAATTGCTCGGAGGAAGGGTCCCCCAAGGAAGCCGTGTACAGCGACTCTGAGCTGTCTTGGCTGTGGCTGGTGTCAGTGTCTGTGCTGTCAGTGTCAGTGTCTGGTTGTGGCTGTCCCTCAATAACTACAGCATCGCCAGCTTCGGCGAATGGTTGGCCTTCTCCCGCTTCAGCTCCCGCCCCCTCCTCAAAGGCGCCTGAAGCTGGCGGTGGTGGATTTGGCCCTGGCGCTCTGCGTGGGCTCTCTGGCCGGGCAGAGGAAGGCTGGGGAATGGTGACGAGGCTAAGCTCGCTCGCGGGTCCGCTGGGCGGGTTCACACTAGGCGCTGGAGACCTGGCATGGGTGGCCTCACCATACCGGTCAACTACGTCTTGGTAAGTGGGCTGTCTGATGCACGGTTTGAGGCGGTCAATGTTGTAAATGTTATGGCGCGGATTTGGCACCCGATCTGCTGGGTTTAGGAGACCATACTCGGGGACTAAACGGTAAGTCCGCTCGGAGCAGCGCTGCACTACTCGGTATGGCCCCAACCACACAGCGGGTTCTATGCCCTTGTGGTTCGGGTTCAAGACCCAGACTAACTCTCCCTCGTGGAACTCAGCGCGGAGGGCGCGGCGGTCGTAATACCTTTTCTGCCTCTCCTGGGCTTTACCCCTAGTGCGGCGGGCTAGGGCAGAGGTTTCGACTAGCGTGCGGTGCAACTGGTGGGCGTACCTCTCCGGCTGGTAGTGTTCATTTGGCGGTGGATTGTGACAGAGGTCGAGCGGTAGTTCGAACTCACGCCCGAAGAAAAGTTTGGCTGGAGTAAATCCGGTGGATTCGGCGACTGTGGCACGGATTGACAGGGCGGCCAGGCGGCTGGCAAGGGGCCAGTCGCATTGTCTCTCAAGACAGATGGCTCTAATCTGGGCTTTCACCGTCTGGATCATCCTCTCAGCTTTACCGTTAGCCTGAGGGCGACGGGCTGTGATCCGACCCATGTCAATCTGTAG
This sequence comes from Macrostomum lignano, assembly GCA_002269645.1. NCBI lineage: Eukaryota > Metazoa > Platyhelminthes > Macrostomidae > Macrostomum > Macrostomum lignano. The sequence continues at coordinate 154,252 of NIVC01002503.1, read as the reverse complement.
GAGCCTAGTTAATTCTATCATGGTACTATTGATGAAGGCAGTTCCGTTATCAGACACCAGCTGCTCCATCACCCCATACCTGGCAACCCATTCAGTCAGGATGGTTGTGGCAGTGGTCTCTGCGCTGACGTCGGGAACAGGGACTACTTCAACAAACCCGGTGAACCTGTCGATCATAACCAGCAGGTACTTGTACCCGTCACACTCTTCGAACGGGCCTGCGTGGTCCACGTGGACAACCTGGTTCGGGTAGCCGGACAGTTCTGGTTGCATAGGGGCCTTGAGCTTACGCTTTGACTTCTTAGTCTTAGCGCAAACGGTGCATTCGGCCAGGACCCCCTTGACTATAGTATCTAAGTCGGAAATAACGAAGCGCGCCTTCAGGGCGGCCATCGTCTTGGTGATACCGCAATGGTTCAACTGGCCATGATACTGAAGGACCAGATGACCGACGTCTGCGGTCTCAGGCACCACCAGGCGCCTGTTGGCAGTCTTGGCTTTGGAGGATTTGGCTAAGTACAATAGACCCTCGACTACTTCAAGGTCATTGAATTGAGCCCAGAGTGAGCGCATTTCCCGGCTACAACCCTGCAGTTCGGCCTTGGACAATGGCTCAGTCTTACACTGGACACTGGCGATTAGGCGCGCCATGTCAACACAGGAGTCCTGGGCATTCTGGGCCCAGATGAGCTCAGGTGGCACTTGGGATTCGGTTTCAGGTTGACGGGATTCAGTCTCTGGGCTAGGAACAGCACCGCTAGCAGTAGCGCGGACATTCGGCGTTGGTTCAGCCGGGGCATCTGTGTCAGTCTGACACGCTACGCTAATGCCTATGGTCTGGACGCACACCTGACGCAGTTCTCTAGAGGGGGGCGTACGCCGGTGCTTTGGGTCTTGGTCCAGGAATTTCCCTTTAAATTCCGGAATCTGGCTGCACGTCGGGCAGTCAAAGTGATCGGCTCTGAATTTTGGCAGTCTACTAAGAGCGTCAGCAGGCACGTGGTCAACGCCTGGACGGTACTGGACTGTGAAATCGTATTCGGCTATTCGTTCTAGAGTGGACTGCTGGACCTTCAGCGGGTACAGTTCAATGGTGGCAAGCCATTGGGCCAGCATACCAGTGGCATGCTTCTTAGAATGCAGCCATTTGAGCGCGGCCGCGTCCACCCGGACAGTGAAAGGCTTGTCTAATAGATAAGGACGGAAATGCTCGAGCATCAGAACGAGCCCTAGCAACTCCCTCATGGTGGCGCAGTAGTTTCTCTGGCTACTGTTGAATTTTTTGGATGCGTAAGCTATAACTTGCTCTTGGCCATCTGGCCCGAGCTGGTACAGCACACCCCCAGTGCCGTCAAGCGAGCTATCGCAGTCCAAAATAAATTCGCGCCCTTTGGCAGAGAGGTCTGGATACGCCAGAATCGGTGGTGAACAGAGGCTATGTTTGAGTTCTTGGAAAGCCCGTTCATGATGCGGTTGCCATAGAAACGGAGCATCCTTTTTGGCTAAGGCATACAAAGGCGTGGCGATGATTGAGAATCGCGGCACGAATTTCCGGTAATAATTCGCAAATCCCAAGAATGATAGAAGCTGTTTCTTAGAAAGCGGTTTAGGCCAGTCTTGGACAGCCTGAGTCTTCGCTGGGTCAGCCTCAATGCCCCGGCTAGACACAACGAACCCCAGGAATGCGACCTTGTCCTTAAACAGCTCACACTTAGACGGCTTAATTTTGAGACCGGCTTTTCTAAGCTGCCAGAGGACCAGCGCGAGATGCGCGATCATTTGGTCGTTGTTGACAGCCTTAATGATAATGTCGTCTAAATAGATGAGGCTGACCTTCATCAGGAGAGGTCTAAACACCTTGTGCATCAGTTTCGCGAAATTGGCAGGTGCCGTCTTGATCCCGAATGGTACTACCTTCCAGCGGAAGGTGCCTTGGGGGCAGGCAAAGGCGGTGTAATCTCTAGCCTCCTCTTTGATCCCTACCTGCCAGTACGCGGAGGTCAGGTCAAGGCTAGAGAATACAGTGGCCCCGGCAAGGCTGTCAAAAGATTCTTCTATGAGTGGCAGAGGGAAGCTACACGGCTTGATGAGCTTATTGACGGCCCTATAGTCTATGCAAAGGCGTTGAGTGCCGTCCTTCTTCTTGACCAGAACGATAGGCGACACCCAGTCAGAGTCACACTCCTCAATGACCCCCTGTTCGAGCATCTGCGCTATGTTCTGGTCTAAGAATTCTTTTTGTGCTGGCGTGGTGCGCCTGTATGGTTGCGCAACAGGCTTGGCCTTAGGATCTATTAACTCTATGCCCATCTCGTGTAAATTGGTGTGGCCTAAATCTGCGTTTGATCTAGAAATTTGGCTATTGAAGTAGTTGAGCAGTTTCAAAACGGTGGCGAGTTGGCCCCTAGACAATTTGGCTTGGTCTAGTTGGAACTGCGTTGTCAGCCATTTGGCTAACTCCCTACTAGGCGGCGGCAGCTTACTGAGTTGGCTGGTGAGGTTAGCTACATTGTCCAGGCTAAAGTCAGACTCCTTCAGGGTCGTCTGAGCTATGACCTCATGACTATCTAATTCCTGGAATGAGGCAATTTCTTGCCCCCTAGTTATCTGAATAGGCTGTTCCCCACTGTTGAGCACGCGCACTAGTATGTGGTTAGTATCGCTAACTGAGTCTAGAGTCTTGGCTACCAACTGTTCGGTCTCTGGTCCGAGGATCCGGGACATGACTATACCGGAGGTGTACGGCGAAGAGTCGAGGACACGACTGGGGATCAAGGTTTCCGAGTGCGGGGGCAATTCTACGGTGCCGGCGGCCATCACTCGTCGGAGTTGGAAAATCCCCTTGTCCCCCTCAATGACTGGTACCGACACCCCTGCTACTAAAGCTCGGCCAGAGTTGAAGTCTAGCAGCATCTCGAAGCTGCGCAGGAAATCCATGCCTAACAGGGCTTCCGTGGTACAGTAAGCAGTGACTAGGAATACATGTTGTTTAGTCGTATTACCTAAGTTGATTTCGCAGCGTAGCGACCCTAGGATGTCTACCTGAGAGCCGCCGAAGGCGGTGGCACGCTGCTTATTGGCACTAGGCGTGAATATGTTATTGACGGGGTCAGCTGCGACCAGTTTGGCTTTCACGTCAGCACCCATGATGCTGGCATTGGCGCCTGAGTCTAGACAGGCCAGAACTTTAGAGTCTCCTACTCCTAGCTGCACGAAATAGCTAGACTCAAAGGTGTCAGCTGTGTACCCCCCTTGTCGGCATTGTGGATCACTGTCCCCTGGCTGAGGTTGCACATTACAGGCCTTGTCGTGCTGGCGCCCGGGGTCGACCTGGCGCTGGAATTTCACCCTAGTCCCCCTAAGGCGGTGCTGCTCGACTAGGCTACGCAGGCTGGGAGACAGTTGGCTAATGTGAACGAACAATTTCTCTGGCAGGTGCTCAGATTGGATGAACCCGTAATTCTGAGACCATGTGGCAATGGTTCCTAGTTCAGTCGTGACTTTTCCACGGCTGGGCTGCTGATTTTGGCTCCCCGGGGCTGCTTTGGCGACTGTGGCCTCGGCGAGGGCGATGGACAGTCAGCGATCAGGTGATCGGTCTGGCCGCATCGATGGCAAGCCCGCGGAGGGCGAGGAGCTGGCCTAGGTTGTCTATAGGTTTGGCTAACTTGTGGTGGGCCCCCAGTGGGCTCTGTGCGAGCGGGCCCCTGATTGGTAGTGACAGGCGGAGTGGTCTGGCTTAATCTATTGGCTTGGTCGGTCACCATCTTCTCAAGCTCAGCGACCCTCTGTTCTAACGCTTTCTTCTCAGCGTCAGGTTCTATGGCACGAACCTTGGCTATAGTAGAAGGCACGTTCAGAAGCTGGCGGACCCCGACAAGATCTTTGGCCTTCTGCATCAGCTCTTCTGCAGAGGTGGCACTGTCGGTTTCCTGATCCCATAAGAGGAGCTTTTCGGCGAGGTCCTTATCCCTCAGCCCATGGCAGAATCTGGCCTTGAGTAGGGGCTTCGCTTCAGCGAGCGAGAGACCCGCTAGTCTAGAATAGGAGACCAGTCTGTCGAAGAAATCAGACATCTGCTCATTATGAGATTGGGCGGCAGCAACTAATTCTACGTAGGCCTTGTCCTTCTTCTTGGCATCGGTGTACCTTTCCCTGAGCAGCCGAAGCGCAGATTCGAAAGGCAACTGGTCACACCGGTAATTAAGATATACCTCTTGGCATTCGGCTGACAGCAAAGATACGAGAATGGCGGACTTCTGGTCCTCAGGAACGCGGCAAGTGGCTAGATACGAAGTAAGCTGAGCTTCCCACGTATCAAAGTTCATCTTCGGCTGATAAGCGATTGGAGGGCGAAGGCGTATGTCTGGCTTCGCAGGCGGCGAGGAATTTGGCGCTAATGGCGAGGAAACAGCGAGACGCTCTTCGAGCATCCGGTGAAGAGAGGCTAAGGTTTGAGTCAACAAGAGTTGCTCACTAGGAGCTGGCGCGGCGGCAGCAGCTGCGCCTGCTGGCTGCTCGCCGGCATCGACTGCGTCCTGATCTGGCACGGCGGCATCTCCGTCAGCCAATGACGCTGCGGCATGGTTGTCCCCGTTGTCGGACATTGTGTAAGGTTGAGTGAGACAAATGAATCAAGCGTGAACGAAAATAAGGCTCCAGAGAAAACGAATTGAGGTTGATGACGCGAGAGAGACGAGAGAGATTGCGTCCTACTAACAAAATACGTGCCTGACAGGGGCAAACCGCAAAAAGCCTATAATAGGGGAGAGTCCTATCACGCAAACCACCCAGACTAACTGTCAGGCAATAGTCCCTACAAACAATCAGCGCACAGCGTAACCTGGCGTGGCTTGGCACACGCAGCGGAGCTATCTTGGCAGAGCGTAAGCTCGAGCTCAACGCAGTTGACAGCGCGCGTTGCTCAGGGCGACGACCAGCGACGACTCGCGGCGACGAGCGAAGACCGGCCGAGCAGTCAGGACCCCTGGGCCTGACGTGGCACAGGCTCTCGTAGCCTTGCGGACCGAACCTCAGGCGTGGCACAGGCTCTCGCAGCCTTGCGGACCGTCAGGCAGAAACGTGGCAGGCCGGCACTCAGTCACGAGCCGGCAGAGCTGAGCAGAATCTTGCTGACGCTTGGTTGCGAGCTGGCAGGGCTGAGCAGAAGTCTTGATGGCGCTGATTACGAGCTGGCAGGGCTGAGCAGAAGTCTTGATGGCACTGACTTAGTTGCGAGCCGGCAGTGCTGAGTAGGAGTCTCGGTGGTGCTGACTTAGTTGCGAGCCGGCAGTGCTGAGTAGGAGTCTCGGTGGTGCTGACTTAGTTGCGAGCCGGCAGTGCTGAGTAGGAGTCTCGGTGGGACCTCCAAAATTATGTCACGTTATTGGCGTAGCGGCCAGCTATGCGGTGACCCTTAAAAGGGCCGTTTTAGTCCCGAAATAAGTTGAAGTCAATTCTTGTAAAGCGGATTTTGTAGCGGAGCACTTGGCGATAAAGGCAGGAACTGCCGTAGTTGTCTTTATTGTTAATATCAGTATTAAGTTTGGTTGTTACTGGCAATAAACAGACTATAGCTTTCTGGGCACTGGCGGCTGCAGCAATGGGTTGAATATAATTTGGATATGAAGTCAAGTGGCAGGCGAATGACACAATGGCGACGTGACGTGAGCAGTGGCTATGAGCACCGTGAAGGCAGTGAAACGTAGTGGTGAGTAGGCGTCGGTCGTGGCGTGAAACAGTCAAGTAAGTGTGTGAGCAGGCTGGCCCAGACAGAAGGGCCGTGGTGAGAAATAAGGAGGCTCGAGGCAGCCAGACAAACAGATAAGACAGCTAAGAGGCCGCAGGGAAGGAAACAAGGGACAAGCGGGGAGAGACGAAAAAGGGGGGTGAGGGGTGCCCGCCGCCAGGCGGGGGTTTAATAAAAGAGCGCAGAGGGGGGTAGCGCGAGCACGAGTGATTTCATTGGCTGGCGAGAGAACTTAAAATTATCGATCGTGCCAATTTTATACGGTCGCGAGAGAGGATAGCAAAATATACAGTGAATTAGAAATTGCCACAAAATCGTTGGGCACTACTACAAGTAAACGTCGCAATAAACGAATGGAAAAGTTTAGTTGAAACGGTGAAACTGAAGGGTTGAATGACTATGGAGAACAGCAGTCCAACGGCCCTTTTCGGGACCACCTTAAACTGACAACGTCACAACATATTGTACTACTACAGTTGGCTCAGTTTAATATGAAAGGCATGGCAAGTGGGTGGATTTCGTTTAACGTATAGGCGAAAGGAAATCAGGTTGGTGATGGGACTTACCGAGTAGTTGTATAGTTTGGAAAATCGCGCTGAGTGCCTTGGTTGGAAACTGCGACTCCGTGTAGGTTGCAGGCAGCCGGCTCCCGTTATCAGTGGCACCTTTTATACAGTGGCCAGCGCACGGCGCGGCGCCTCCCAGCCTACAACCGATCGCCCCGAAGCCCTCTGACTGGCTGAAGCGGGGTCCGAGCCTTCAAGGACGCTAGGCCTCCGTGCGGTTGAACTCCCGGCGAAATTAGCTTATTAATTTACTGCGCTGCATTAGTATTTTTCCCCTGTGTAATTGTCATTCTCCCCGAGGCTCTGCCCTTGGCTGTGTGCTAGCAACCCTTCCCCCCTTCTTTTTCCCCACTTCCCTCACCCTTCCCCGTTTCCTCTCTTTCCCAGCTGCGCTTCTATCCAATTATGATAATTTATTGTTGACAATTCGCTATTTTTCTCCCTACTATTGCGCTGTCTGTGTTTCCCCCCTCCCACTTTAGCCACAGCAACAGTTGAAATTTTTGAAATTCTGTATTGCACTTCAACCTATGTATCTCGTTTTGTGAATTTATTGCTATCCCCTCTATTTTATCGCCTTTTTCCATTCCCGCTCGCGGTTTGTTAATTCTGTGATTTCACGTTCGGTTGAGATCCCGCTCCCGTCTGTGTGGTTCCATGTTGGGCAGTGATGATGACGGAACCAGTTCCGTCACAAAAGGCAGTGGGGGTGTGATGTAACCACGCTCTGGTCGCGGGATAGGGCATGGGAACTTTTTCGAAAGTGCCTCCTATCCCGTGCACCCTCTGCACAGAGCTGTCGAGACTCGGCCAGGTCTCCGACCGGGCCTGGAGACTCCCGCTCTGCTGCACCCCTCCTGCTGCCTTGGTCCCGTCTCTCCTGCCGCCACACCTGCCTTTCCGGAGCCCCCTACCCCTTTCTGTACCTCCCCCTCTACCCTATCTCTTCTGTTTCCGCCCTATTCTTCCTGTACTTTCCCTTTCCCCCCTCTTTTTATCTCTCTCTGCACTTTTTTTCCTGCGCTGTCCCCTCCTTCTCTGTGTCTACTTACAGTATTTTGTGTGCTCACCGTCTCCCCATCCCCTCCCAAACTCCCAAACGGTGACGCAAGTCGTGTGACCCCTTCTTCCCCCCGATGACTCATCGATGACTCATCCCCCTCTCTTGCGCAACCTTTTCTCATGCTATTGTTCTCCTCCCCAAATTTCTCATGCGACAACCACCCCACCTCCGCTTCTATTGTTCTCGTTTTTACTTCTTTTGTTCTCTCGACCCCCACCAATTATCACATTTTCTCCGATTTTCTCTTTCTTTTGTTCTCGTTTTCGCACCTAATTATCACCTTTTCTCCAATGTTTACTTTTCCATTGTTCTCAGTTTTCCCCAATTATCCCCGATTTCCAATTCCTTTGTTCTCGACCCCAGCCCTATTGTTCTCAATGTTTGCTTGCGCAACACTTTCGCGACCACCCGCTGCGCCAATTATCCCCCCACCCCACCTCCGGATTGCGCAATTTCCCGATTTCTCATGTTGCTATGCCGGTCTCATGCTTCTCATCATGACTCATTCTGACGTCATTCTGCCGGCAGCCAATCAGAGAGAGGGAGCCATGGTAACGACCTTGAGGAGGCGGCTGTGAGGTCTATAAAAGGAAGCGATTTCGGCATGAGAATACTCAACTGAGTTTATCTCTGTTCCTCTCCTCGTCCTTCTTTGGACTTGCTGTCAGATTGAGTTCTGACCCATTCGTCTATAAGACGAATCCCTGCCGGTCCGCGGTCTGTTACCGCCAAGTTATCCTTAGCTCCCCAAGTGAGCTCGCCTATCGGCCAGCGGTCTGATACCGCCCAGCATCATCAGCATCGCCTGATCTACATCAGCGCCTCGTCGCTCCAGCGCATCGCCGCTTCACCGTCTGCCTGACTGCAGCCTACAGCCGCCCTCGGTCACTCCGCCTCTCTCTCTCTCTGTGCAGCTGCCGGTAAGTTCCTACTACTAATTTGTGCTCTAATTGCCTTTGCTTATCCGGGGTTTGCCTATTTTCCATTGTCTGATTAGAGAGCTGAGCCAATTGTGATACCGTATCTTTTGCTGTATTTTACTCAATAGTGAAGCCGCCTAATTGCCTGCTTATTTGCCTAAGGGCCTAATTATTAACTATTAACTAACTTCATCATTATTCAATCTTTCACCATCATTTCACTCATGGCTTGCTAAGCCTTTCTCCCGGGGTGGCAAAGCATAAGGAAGTTTGGGTAAGCTAATGGCCTCTCCCCGTGCAAAGCCCGCCTGTGAGTGCGTGCTGCGGGGCCGCGTGTGCGTGCAGTAGAGGGATTAGCGAGTCTTGGCACAGAATGGCAGTAGGAAGGTTGCAACCCCATGCTAACGCGTCCCTTCGCCCTGAGCAATCTAAACTGTAGACAGTACATGTTCGCCTCATACTACTCTTAGTAATCAAAGTCGCAAGTCAGCCTCGCTCACAGCCACAAAGGATCCCCTGCTGAGAAATCCTCCAGGATTGAGCCCAGAGTTCCCGATCATGCCCCAAGCAGAGTCCCTGTACTCGGCTGCATGCGTCTCCCCTGTTAGCCTAAATCCCCTGGTAACCAATCCAGGCGGGGCTCTAGCCTCGAGAGGTCTGGTAGAAAGATCCAGGTGCGCCAGGTCACATAGAGTGGTGGCAGCCACTCGGTCATACCATGACCGAGTGACCAACTATTGCACCTTGGCTACAGGTGGGGTCCATGTGGGTCCTTGGCCCTCTGGTCACGAAGCGCTACCAAAGCTACTAATCATGTGGGCGGGACAGTCTGGTGCTGGAGGTCCGTCAGGTCATTGCCCGGTCATAGGCAGCCTACGGTCATTGCCCCCTCTAGCCATGCGTTCGTCTCTCTACGGGGCGGACAGGCGACAAGGGCGGTTACATCATATGCAGGAAAACAACGGCAAGTTGTTAAACTTTGTGCGTTGTAGTAGCTTTTTTACCATTTTATATTCCATGCATGTATTCCGCCATTGATCATGCATGTTTTATCAATGACGTGGCGACTAGGATAGTAAGCTAAAACAAAACATATTATGACAACTCTATAAATAAAAGTAATAAACTAATAGATTCGAAATAAGAAACGATGTTTTACATAATCAAATACTAGATCGTGAAGAACTTTTTTTTCTAATTTTTCGCTCTCTATTTTAATCATTTTCCTGGAAATGTCGCAATGTTTTCTAAATAGTATTGCACCACTCACTCATTGAATCATAACGCCTTGAATTGCGTTTTCTGTCTCAACAATCCAGCGAGTACGTGCTTGAATCCATCAACTATATAAACTTGATTAAATTTGAATAAGCTATTGCCTAAGATTCGATTTGGCAGATAATATGTACAATCGTATAATATAATTGAAAATATTGGCAATTATCCAATAGGCCTTATCCAATCCAATCTAGTATATAGATATGTTAAATTTATTGTTATTGTTAATTCCAAAAGTATAAACCTATTGTTAAATAGGGCTTAGGTGTTAAACAAGCATTCTAAAATTCTAGCATTCTGGAATCTAGAATCTAGCTAGGTTATACGGCAAAGTCCTACTTTGCTGCGTTAAATTATTTTGACGATAAAAAGTTAAAATCACGCTAATTAGAGTTACAGTTACACTGGAGTAGAGTTAGGAGAGTAGTTAGAGTAGGCCCATGTCAGCAATTAATAGTAGTGAGCAACCTAGTACATGAAGTTGCCGAACGTCTTCTCCGGGAAGAGGCGGCGCCAGAGGAACTCATTCAGGTGAGTCTCGAACAGTGCATCACTCGTGCCATGCATCCTTCGGAATTTGTCCTTGACATGTGCCCACGATCCCTCAATGGTGTTGGTGTGCACGGTGGGGTCGTTAGGGTCGACAAAGTGCAGACGGTGTTTCACAGTGGTGTAACTGTAACTCTAATTAGCGTGATTTTAACTTTTTATTGTCAAAATAATTTAACGCAGCAAAGTAGGACTTTGCCGGTTATACTTATAGGCCTAGTTCTAGCTATATTTCCTGTGTGTTTATGGTTTAAGTGTAGGCCTAGCCCTCACCCTAGGCATATGATATGATACTGATATTAGCCTAGGGCTAGGCCTACCTGCCTACTTTAATTTTTTATTTTTGAAAAAAATCATTGGCAACTAGGCCCTAGGCTAGGCCAAGACATGATTCTGTCATATAGCCATTATAGGCATAGCCTAGGCCTAACATTATATTTTATATTATTGTTACAATTAGCCCTATTTTATTTAAGCCACACTTTGGATCATGTAGTAGGGCCTATACACTCAAAAATTTGGGCATGCATTGGTGTGCATTTTATAGAATCACATGTAAGAGTTAGGGGCCTATTGTGAAGCCAGCATGGAATTCTTGCATCTAGTATATAAAATAGAAAATTGCAACTTTTTTTTGGCACGCAATTCTATATTGAACCAAACGCAATTTTTACAATCTTAAACAAAATTTAGTGGTGCAATTTTTGGCATTACCAATTTTGAAAATAATGTTTTGCAATAGTCTTATACTCTCATTTTTAGACAACTCGTTACAATAAATATAAGACTGATTATCTTAGTTTTTTTAAGTAAAAAAATAAATTTGAACAGTTTGTAAATAATGAACTATAAAATGTTACGTTTTTGTAGTAATTCTACATTTAGTACTGTAAAGTTAGTAATTTAAACTGTGCAAACAGTTGCAAAATAATTCGAAATTTTTGTTGCATTTTTGCAGCCTGTACAGGTACGCAATTTTTCGCAATTTTTTTCCCAAACATAAAAATGCATTCCAATTTTTGTGCAAGAATTCCATCCTGGTTGTGAAGTAGAAAAAAAAGAAAAAATGTAAGTATACCTAAATTTCAAGCTTTCCAGTTTTTTCAAGCTCGTAAAAAAGCATTTAAACAAATATTTTCATAGGCCTATATCAATTTTTTAGCTGTAAATAGTATTGCCAAAAAACATAAAAATCAACCAAATTATCTGCTAATAAGGGTCTATTATGCAATTAAAAAAGGTCATTTATTGTTGTAACACTAGTGTATTTTTGAGAATGAATAGGCATGCACTAATTTTTTGGCATACAAGTGTAATTATTCAATTTTTGTTTAGGCATGCACCCAGCATGATCTGGACTATGTTTTGTGTATTGGCTAAATTTTGACATTGAATTGAATTGCATAATAGCATTAAGTGCAAAAGCATAGCATAATACTTCATTTATATTGTGTAACCATATTGTTAACTTTAATAGAGACTAGTACTGACTTGCCTAAGAAATTGATTATGTCATAACTCATAATTGCTTTGTGTGACTTTTACTCTAACTGACTTATGTGTATGTTGAAATATAAGTGCTACACATTCACTTATGACTTCAATGAGAGCTAGCCTAAATGTTAATAATACTAGACTCTAGATGGTATACATGTATAATAGAAAATTCTAGCATGTATACCCACCTAGAGTATACCATTGGCATATAACTTGGCATATAACTTGGTATACCAAGACAGCAGTTAGAACCATATGTACGCAACAAGTTTTGCATAATATCCATATACATAATTAAGTTAGAGGTGCTAAATTTTGATCAAAAAGCAAGTCCCTAGCTATTGCTAAAATAAACAAAAAACTTGATTTAAAAAATTGTGATAAACTTTTCTAAGAATTGAAAAGTAAAACAAAAATATTTAAAATAAACTAGCTAAGTTTTTTATTGTTTAGTATAAAATTAATCAGTTTTTACTAATCAATATTTTAATATTAAAATTTGCAAGCAATAAATATTAATCATATTTTTTAAATTCTTGTTTTAGCAGATTTATGTCCAATAAAAGTCCATTGGCACATTATTGTTTGGCATACATGAGCTAGGGAAACAATTTCTGTTCTGGTATACAATGGCATATAATCCTGACCATAGATCAAGTGCATCTAAAAAAACCAAGAACATTTGCAACTTTTCTTGCAAAAGTTTGTCTTAGGCCTTAAATGCACAAACAAAGGGACTACAAAATTGTATATTTTTATTATCATATCTTTGTCATAACTAGTTTTTTTTATAATAAAAAATTAGACATATTTGAATATCCTCTAGTTTTGGAACATTTAATTATTTTACAAAAAATAATGACTTCATTAGTTACCACAATTAAATATAGTAAATATTAAATATAAAGATATGGTTGTGTATCAATTTTATGTCTGTCTACCAGTTTGAGATGGCTATTATCTATGTCTATGCATACATGCGCAACCTCCAAAATTCGGTCGGCCGTGCGACTTAGTTTTAACAAAAAATGCGACGAGTTTTTGGCCAAAAATGCAACTTACCTGTGATAGAAACCCTAAAGCAAAATTAACGCAATTTTGGGTAAACAGCAGGAGTAACTATAACTGTTTTATAAGGGCTAAATGCCTCGTCATCTAATTAGTACTACGTCTATTCTTTAGACTGGGCATTTTTGCAACTTACCTTGGTTGGCCGCCAAATCGGTCAGCCGGATTGGCCGACTGTTGCGCATGTATGTGTCTATGGCCAAAACCTGCAATCACTCCTTGTTTTTTCAAAAAGGACTGGGATATGAGGGTCTGTGATTCTGAGAGATTTCTATGTATTCATTAAAAAGAAAATTAAAAGTTATTTTCAAATTAAAAGTAGCAATGCAAACTTGCCCTTCTGTATTCAGTTTTGCAAGTACAAAAGCCTGTATTTCTCTGAATATTATAATTTTTTAATAAGCCTTTGAATACTAATATATTCAATAATTAATATTTACAAGCTATATTTATTTATAGAATTATTATACAATATTTGTAGGTTTTTGCCATTATTACATTTTACATTTTACTAAGTAGATAACAAGGCATTTTGCCTTAATAAGACAGTCATAGCTACTCCTGCCGTTTACCCAAAGTTGCATTAATTTTGCTTTAGAGTTTCTTTCTTTTACATGTAAGTCACATTTTTGGCCAAAAACTACATCGCATTTTTTGTTAAAACTAAGTCGCACAGCCGACCGAATTTTGGAGGTTTTGCATGTATGGAAATGTTAAAAATTTTTGCTATCCAAGTATATAATCAAGGTGAAAGTTAATTAACAGTTTTTTTAATTTACATTTTAATTAATAATTAATATTTACTATTAATAGCAATAGAGTAATATTATTTTTTCAGCAATTCATTATCAATTAAATCAAGAAATGTCAACACCAGATGATAGCAATTCATGCCTCGTCTGCCGAGAAGAATGCCAATACTATGGCATTGGAGAGTGCAATCATACAGTCTGCGCCAAATGTGCAATTAGATTAAAAGTAATCTGCAAAGTTGCTGAATGCCCTATCTGTCGGCATAAATCTTCTCAGGTAAAGATTGGTATAGACGCTCAAAATATGTGCATTCCAAAGCATATTTAAGCATTTCTATAACTAAGAATCATATTTCCCACTGCCAGATACTGATAACCAAATCGCACAGCAAGTACAACTGCTTTCAAATGGACAAATTTATGTCTCTGCCAGACGAAGATTTGCTATTCGAAAATCAAGAAGTGCTGACTTATTACACAGATTTGATCAGCTACACGTGTTCTGACTGTGGCCTGCAATGCAACTCTATGAGCGCTTTGAAACGCCATGTTAACAATGATCACAAGAAGCGATTTTGTCTGATCTGCGTTGAACATTTGAAGGTAATGTTTGTCCAGTGTTTTAATAACATTTGCTTGTCTGTTCAAATTGTCGCCCTCCCAGTGCCATTTCTCTAGAAATCGCCCTCACAGTCCTATCTCTCTTTAGAGATCGCCCCCATAGTTCCATTTGTCTTTAGAAATCGCCCTCACAGTCCTATCTCTCTCTAGAAATCGCCCTCACAGTCCTATCTCTCTCTAGAAATCGCCCTCACAGTCCTATCTCTCTCTAGAAATCGCCCTCACAGTCCTATCTCTCTCTAGAAATCGCCCTCACAGTCCTTTCTCTCTCTAGAAATCGCCCTCACAGTCCTATCTCTCTCTAGTAATCGCCCTCACAGTCCTATCTCTCTCTAGAAATCGCCCTCACAGTCCTATCTCTCTCTAGAAATCGCCCTCACAGTCCTATTTCTCTCTAGAAATCGCCCTCACAGTCCTTTCTCTCTCTAGAAATCGCCCTCACAGTCCTATCTCTCTCTAGTAATCGCCCTCACAGTCCTATCTCTCTCTAGTAATCGCCCTCACAGTCCTATCTCTCTTTAGAAATCGCCCCCATAGTCCCATTTGTCTTTAGAAATCTCCCTCCCAGTCCCATCTCTCTTTAGAAATCTCCCTCCCAGTCCCATCTCTCTTTAGAAATCGCCCTCCGAGTCCCATCTCTCTCTCTCTCTCTCTAGAAATCGCCCTCACAGTCCCATCTCTCTCTAGAAATTGCCCTCACAGTCCTATCTCTCTCTAGAAATCGCCCTCACAGTCCTTTCTCTCTCTAGAAATCGCCCTCACAGTCCTATCTCTCTCTAGAAATCGCCCTCACAGTCCTATCTCTCTCTAGAAATCTCCCTCACAGTCCTATCTCTCTCTAGAAATCGCCCTCACAGTCCTATCTCTCTCTAGAAATCGCCCTCCGAGTCCCATCTCTCTTTAGAAATCGCCCTCCAAGTCCCATCTCTCTTTAGAAATCGCCCTCACAGTCCTATCTCTCTCTAGAAATCGCCCTCACAGTCCCATCTCTCTTTAGAAATCGCCCTCCCAGTCCCATCTCTCTTTAGAAATCGCCCTCCGAGTCCCATCTCTTGCAAAAATGCCCCGACAGCCCCGTATGCCATTATTCACTCTATTCAGCTGTTTCCACGCGAGCAAGAGCTATTCGACGATGGTTCACTGTCCGAGCACAAACGCTGGCGAGCCGAGCGACCCAATCACGGGCATCCGAAGTGTCAGATCTGCCAGGAAAGTTTTTACGACGCCGAATTATGGTATAATCATCTTCGTCGGCAGCATTTTATGTGTCACATTTGCGAGAATTTGCCAACGCTTGAAAGATTTCATCAGCAGCGCACTGTCTATGGCAATTACGAACAGTTGAATAAGCATTTCATCGCTTCTCACTACGTTTGTCAGGAAGGTTAGTGTTTGATTAGGTGTCAGTGATAGGTTGCCAGTTCTGTAGAGTTTAATTAGGATGTCAGTAGGTTCTAATTAGGATGCCAGTAGGTTCTAAATAGGATGTCAGTAGGTTCTAATTAGGATGTCAGTAGGTTCTAATTAGGATGTCAGTAGGTTCTAATTAGGATGCCAGTAGGTTCTAATTAGGATGTCAGTAGGTTCTAATTTGGATGTGAGTGGATTCTAATTAGGATGTCAGTCATACATGCGCAACTGCTGGCCGACCTGGCCGATCCGGCCACCGTAAATTGTGGCTGACCAGGGGTAAGTCGCAAAATTGAGTCAACCAAAAACAGAAAAACACAAGAACCAAGAAAGGCAAGAGGAAAGCGAAAGAAAGAGCAGTTCAGGGAAAATGGTGAAGCAAAAGAAAAACAATTCGCAAAAGAAGCAAACTAAGTTGTAAAAATAATCAGGTAAGTCGCAAAAAGGATCAGGTAAGTCGCAACAGGAATCAGGTAAGTCGCAAAAAGAATCAGGTAAGTCGCAAAAGGGTTAGGTAAGTCGCAAAAAGGATTAGGTAAGTCGCAAAAGGGTTAGGTAAGTCGCAAAAAGGATTAGGTAAGTCGCAAAGGGTTAGGTAAGTCGCAAAAAGGATTAGGTAAGTCGCAAAAAGAAGCAACTAAGTCGCAAAAAGGATTAGGTGAGTCGCAAAAAGAAGCAACTAAGTTGCAATAAGAGGGAAGTAAGTCACAATCAGAGGCAATCAGGGGGTAGTAGGTGCAAGTGTGGCAGGAGAGCAAAAACAGAATAGAAGCCTTCAACCACAGACAAGATCTTTGAAATCAGAAGCCCGCGTCAACAGTTTCCCATTGATTTCTTAAACTCTGGAGCAGGGGTTGGCAAACTCCAGCTCGCGAAGCCCCTCTATCTGGCCCTCGCCCCTCGGGTTCTTTGAAACTTCCTAACTAGCAAGGTTGGTGTCTCTTAAACTCTCATCTCTCTCTTCTTCTCTACCTTGCCTCCCCTCTTCTCTCTCCCCCCCTTTTCCCTCTTCTCTCTCCTCTCATTTTTACTCTCCTCTCTTCTCCCCCTTTCTCTCTACCCTTTCTCCTCAATGCCCTCTTCTCTCCTCTTATCTTCAGCAAAAATATGTGCATAATTTCTTACTTCAAAGTAGAGGGAATAGAAGATTAGAGATAAGCAAACAGAGGAGAGGCGAGCGATGCGATGGGAGAAAAGATAGAAGAGGAGAGAAAAGCTGAGGGAGGAAAAAGAGATGAGAGAGAAGAGGAGATTAGAGGAAAGAGGAAAGAAAAGATGATGGATGAGATCAGAAGAGAGGAAAGAGAGAGTAGATGAGAGAAGAGAGGATAAAGAGGAGATGAGAGGAGAGTGAAGAGAGGAGAGATGAGAGAGTAGAAAAGAGAGGAGAGATAAGATGAGAGAGTAGAGTGGAGAGAGACGAGAGGGAAGATAAGATGAGAGAGTAGAGTGGAATGGAGAGAGACGAGAGGAGAGATAAGAATGTAGAGAGGAGACAGAAGAAATAGGAGAGGAGAGGAAAGAGAGGAAAGAGGAGAGGAAAGAGAGAAGGGATAAGGGATGAGAGAGAAAAGAAAAAGAGGATGAGAAGATTGAGGAATGGAGAGAATTTGCAAAGGCCTCAAATCTTAGTTTAACATGCATTACTACCATCTTTGCCTTTTTCCTAACTGTTAACAAGTTTTTGTTTGAGCATGACTTCAAATTTAGAATCTATGAAAAAATAGTTCCGGGAATTAGAATTCAGTGGTTTAAAAATCTGTGGGTTTTCACAGCTTGTATCTCTACTGGATTCGTATTCTACATCTGATGAGCCATCTGAATCAGTCAGGGCTCTCATCTTCCATGCCAAATCGTCTAGCAAATCGTTCTTGAGCTATAGGTCACACTGTATTCACTTCACTTACTTCTGGACATTCATGAATCATGACTTTTGTAGTATGCTCACTACACTGTACTGACAATTTACTAATTGCTTCAGGCCGCCACTAGATGACACTGATTAGCTGTTGAAAAAACGCGGAATCTGCACGCAGCACTAATTAGCTGGCGAGGCATTTAGCTTTAAAAATGTTGTCATAGTTACTCCTGCCGTTTACCTAAAGTTTTTGCTTGGCTCTTTCATAGGTAAGTCGCATTATTTATCGAAAACTAAGTCGCACGGCCAGCGTAATTTCAGAAGTTGCGCATGTATGATGTCAGTAGGTTCTAATTAGGATGTCAGTAGATTCTAATTAGGATGTCAGTAGGTTCTAATTAGGATGTCAGTAGGTTCTAATTAGGATGTCAGTAAATTCTACGAAATTGTTGTCGGATTTATAGTTTAGTGTCAGTAGGCCAACTGATTTGACTGTCAGTAATCTCCTGCCAAGCAACTAAGCCCGACCGTATTTAACCTATCGAACCCCAGGGCCCTGCCAGTCCGACCAGTTCACCAACGTGTTCGCAACCGAGAATGAATTGCGCGCTCACAAAATTAGCCATCACAGCGGCGTTATGGACAAGGCTCTGCTCAGAGAGACTAGACGGCTTGATGTCGATATCAGGTGACAGGCTGGACCAGTTGAGTCCTCTTAAATCAGTGGTCGGAAAACTCCGGCTAAACGCCTCTAACCGACCCTCGGGTCCCTTGAAACTTTAAAATAGCCATCCGGCCCTCTCGTCTCCACTCCCCACTCTGAATCACAGTCATACGCTAGGTTCCTCATCTAGCCTTTGAAGTAAAAAATGTTTGCCGATCCCCCTCTCTTACTTAGACCTAGATCCTCAGCTGCTGGGCCAGCCTCCCAGATCCTCAGCTGCTGGGCCAGCCTCCCAGATCCTCAGCTGCTGGGCCAGCCTCCCAGATCCTCAGCTGCTGGGCCAGCCTCCCAGATCCTCAGCTGCTGGGCCAGCCTCCCAGATCCTCAGCTGCTGGGCCAGCCTCCCAGATCCTCAGCTGCTGGGCCAGCCTCCCAGATCCTCAGCTGCTGGGCCAGCCTCCCAGATCCTCAGCTGCTGGGCCAGCCTCCCAGATCCTCAGCTGCTGGGCCAGCCTCCCAGATCCTCAGTTGCTGAGCCAGCCTCCCAGATCCTCAGCTGCTGGGCCAGCCTCCCAGATCCTCAGCTGCTGTGCCAGCCTCCCAGATCCTCAGCTGCTGGGCCAGCCTCCCAGATCCTCAGCTGCTGGGCCAGCCTCCCAGATCCTCAGCTGCTGGGCCAGCCTCCCAGATCCTCAGCTGCTGGGCCAGCCTCCCAGATCCTCAGCTGCTGGGCCAGCCTCCCAGATCCTCAGCTGCTGGGCCAGCCTCCCAGATCCTCAGCTGCTGGGCCAGCCTCCCAGATCCTCAGTTGCTGAGCCAGCCTCCCAGATCCTCAGCTGCTGGGCCAGCCTCCCAGATCCTCAGCTGCTGGGCCAGCCTCCCAGATCCTCAGCTGCTGGGCCAGCCTCCCAGATCCTCAGCTGCTGGGCCAGCCTCCCAGATCCTCAGTTGCTGGGCCAGCCTCCCAAATCCTCAGTTGCTGGGCCACCAGCCTCCCAGATCCCCAGTTGCAGGGCCAGCCTCCCAGATCCTCAGTTGCTGGGCCAGCCTCCCAGATCCTCAGTTGGCACCTCCCGCACCCGCAGGTATCAGCGTCGTGGAGCCTCCGGCGTCAACAGCGGGCCCAGCGGCTCTAGAGGCGGCGGCGGAGGCAGCGGCAGTGGTGTCGGCCCTCCCGCCACCTCGCACATGCCGACAGCCCGCGAAGCGCTTGACCAACTGGTGTCCCTTGCCCCGGGTGTTCGCGAATTCGCTGCCAACGCTCTCGCCCAGTCGGCGGCCGCCCAGCGCGAGCTCGACGCGAACGGCTACGCTGAGAATCCCGAAGAGTTTCCCACCCTTACCGGAGAAACTCAAACTAAATTTATTGGCCGACAAGCGGCTAAAGCTACTGAGGAAGATTTCCCCAGCTTACCGTCGGCTTCTTCAACTGCCCCGGCTGCGACGGAAGCGAGCAGCCAACAGCAGCAGCAGCAGCAGGTTCCGCCCCCACCGGTGTACAGCGGCCCAAGGCGAATGCCAGCCGCGATTCCATTCACCAGCCTGGTGTCCGGCAATAATGCCCCACCGTCCTCTGCCGCTAATCTAGAGGAGGAATATCCCACGCTAGGTCGGCCGGTAGGCTCTGCTAGTGCCGCCTCCAACTCAATCTGGGGCCCGCCATCGGCTACTAGCAGTAGTAGCGCTAGCAAACCAAATATCAGTAGTAATGCCAATAAAAAGGTTAAGAAGCCGCCGCCGTCAACTAGCAGCGCTAATGACTTCCCGTCGCTGCCGCAACCGTCTGGTCCGCCGCCGCAGCCGTCGGCCGTTGCTAAGCCGACGCCTAAGCCGCGGACGAGGCCCCCTACAGCGCCGCCCCAGCCGCAAAAGCCGACAGCGGCTCCCGAGGCTTCCAAGCAGCAACAGCAGCCACCGCCGCCGCCCCCAGATCCTGTCGAGTATCGACCAGCCCGAATCTTCGCTATCAGCAACTTGGCAGCGGCGGCGGCGGAGCTGCGTCGGTGGCGCTCCAACCAGACGAGCCGACAGTCTACCGGCCAATGAATTCCATTGCCTGCGCATCTTTCGACTCGCTGCATCAGCAGCAGCCAGCGCAGCAGAAAAAGCAAGAGAAGTTCTCTTTAGTTGAAGATTTTCCTGGACTGCCGGCTCTGGCCTCTTCCGCTCCGATTGCTGCTAGGAATAATAACACTACTAAGAGTAGCAACAGCGCAAAGAATCGTTTCGCCGCTTTAAACGATTCGTCCCCTATTGATTTAGTGGGCGATGGCGATGACTGGTCGGAATGGCCGGCAGCTGTCAGTCAGCAACAGCAGAAATCTCTAAATTCCAAGCAGAAGTCTACGGCGGGGGCTGCCTTCTCCGGGCAGATGGACGATTTCCCGACTCTTGGAGGTCCGTCCTCTTCTTCAGGTGCTTCAGCTGCTCCCGTGTGGCGCAAAGATGGCCGCTCGCAGCCCAAGCAGCAGCAGCAGCAGGAAAAATATTTTGCTCCTTCCACGCCTCTCGGATTAAGTGCCTCAGCGCAGTCTGTAGCCGGCGGGAAAAAGCAGAAAAAGAAACAACAGAAACAGCAACAGGAAAAGAAACAATTAGAGTTGCAGTCGGATTCTACTGCAAGCCAGCAGCAGCAGCAGCAACAACCGCCGCCTAGAAATGCCTCTTGGTGCGATCTGCTTGTGCGCGAGCAGTACACCTACTCGCCACCGGAAGGGCTCCTTCAGAGACAGGGTCAACTATTGGAACGCTTGCAAGCCTGTCTGGCTGACCAAGAAAAGTTTACTAGCTTTGCTAAAGCTTCATCAGAGTACCTGCAAGGCCAGCTAGAGCCTGAGCAGTTTCTCAGCAAAGCCGTCAATCTGCTTGGCGGGAAACAGTGGCGACTGATAGCTGCGGATTTGATCAGCACCCTGCCTAGCATTAGCAGGCAGAGAGACTTGCGCAAACGGTTGCCGGATGAATTGCGCTCGGCGTTGGCTGTGTGCGACACCTGCGCCCAGACTCTGCTGCCCGAAGATCTTGACGGGCATCGGTGCATGCAGATTGAAGAGTAGCTAGAGGGAACTGTTATTGATTTGCACCGTATGCGTGCTTGTGTGCTAGGTGTTGGCGTGTGGTTATTCAATTACACTGGTGAGCAATGAGCACTGGCACTGTGCATTCAGTGCCTTGCAATCTCTTTCCTAGCAGCGACAGGTAATGTGGCAGAGTTGCAGGCACTAGGGTAGAGTCACCGATACTAGGGTATGGTGACAGGCACTAGGGTAGAATAGAGAGACTAGGGTAGGGTGACAGACCCTAGGGTAGAGACTAGGGTAGAGTGACAGACCCTAGGGTAGAGTCACAGACACTAGGGTAGAGTCATAGACACTAGGGTAGAGTCACAGACACTAGGGTAGAGTGACAGACCCTAGGGTAGAGTCACAGACACTAGGGTAGAGTCATAGACACTAGGGTAGAGTCACAGACACTAGGGTAGAGTCATAGACACTAAGGGTAGAGTCACAGACACTAGGGTAGACTCACAGACACTAGGGTAGAGTCACAGACACTAGGGTAGAGTCACAGACACTAGGGTAGAGTCATAGACACTAGGGTAGAGTAACTCATAGACAGCCAGGCAAGCAGACACTGTCATGCCCCTATGAGTATGATGGAGTAATGATTTAATAACACGGTGCATACCTGCAGCGAAACCCTGATTGCTAAGAAAGTTGAAAAACACCAGTTATCGCGTTTTTTTAATATTGAAATATTTTCTGTTTTGCTTCTGCATTATATGTACTCTACTACTTTAAAACTGACTTCGGTTGAGACCTTCTGACCTACAATCAGAGGTTTTAGTAACTTGTAAGCTTTAAAGTAATAAATTTCTTAAAAGCCTTAATTGTTTTGTTGTAATCCACTATTTGAAAAACTGCCATATTTTGTTTTAATAATATAGTTCTCTGTGAACAAAAAGATGATAAAATTTCAACTAAACTAATTAGAGGTTTTCAGAAAGTTTTCGTTCTATTTCATATGAAAGCTTTGAGTAAACTATGACATTGATAAGAAACTTTGGTTTATGAATATTAATATGCAACCATGAATTTTTGGGGGTCGATTATTGCACATTTATTTCCAAATGTACTTTTGTTGTCGAAGATTCCATTCTAATTTTATCTTGCGATTCATGTCGATATATTTTTGGTGCGAACTTCATTACGAACTATATCACTTAGTTTACATTGATATCACATGAGAGCCTCCCAGAGTGTCAGTTGCTGGGCCAGCCTCCCATGAGTGTCAGTTGCTGGGCCAGCCTCCCAGATCCTCAGTTGCTGGGCCAGCCTCTCAGAGTGTCAGTTGCTGGGCCAGCCTCCCAGATCCCCAGTTGCAGGGCCAGCCTCCCAGAGTGTCAGTTGCAGGGCCAGCCTCCCAGAGTGTCAGTTGCTGGACCAGCCTCCCAGAGTGTCAGTTGCTGGGCCAGCCTCCCAGAGTGTCAGTTGCTGGGCCAGCCTCCCAGAGTGTCAGTTGCTGGGCCAGCCTCCCAGATCCCCAGTTGCAGGGCCAGCCTCCCAGATCCCCAGTTGCAGGGCCAGCCTCCCAGATCCTCAGTTGCTGGGCCAGCCTCCCAGAGTGTCAGTTGCTGGGCCAGCCTCCCAGATCCCCAGTTGCAGGGCCAGCCTCCCAGATCCTCAGTTGCTGGGCCAGCCTCCAGATCCTCAGTTGCTGGGCCAGCCTCCCAGAGTGTCAGTTGCTGGGCCAGCCTCCCAGATCCCCAGTTGCAGGGCCAGCCTCCCAGATCCTCAGTTGCTGGGCCAGCCTCCCAGATCCCCAGTTGCAGGGCCAGCCTCCCAGATCCTCAGTTGCTGGGCCAGCCTCCAGATCCTCAGTTGCTGGGCTAGCCTCCCATATTCCCAGTTGCTTCATGATGTTCAAGTTCATCAAGTTCATCATGTTCTTTCTTTAGTGCTTTTTGCACTAAAACCTTGCACTACGAATCTTTAGAAGATTCGTAATTGACTTCGATTAGTAATTGTCAAATTCAGCAGCATTCGGTTGTGTTTTGCTTTTGCTTATTCACCTGTTCTGCTCTGTCGGCTACTAATTACTACCTTGACTAATTATCAACCACTAATGAGCGATAAAGCGTGAAACGTTAATAAATAGATTGGCATATTTTAGCCGGCTTTAATTTATGCCGGGTTTTAAAACATTAAAGATAAAGAAAGGCACAAAAACGGTTTTATTTATAAATTGATATAGTTTTCGTGTTTTATTACTAACAGTAGCTGCAGGTTGTAAAATAATTAATGCTACATAGGCAGAATGTATGCAGCTTATTTCATAGTCTTTGACCTGCCTTCTAAACACTGGACCATTCTATTCTATTCCTATCCCTCCCTCGTTTCTTTCTCAACAACTACGCTTCTCTAAGCCAGCTTTCGAGTAGTTAGATTCGTGTGCAGTTGTTAAGTAAACTCCCTATTTGACGCGCACTGCTCTACTCGCCTCCTACCTCTTCTCTTCTCTGTCGATCCAAGATTGCTCATTTTTTATTTCTTACCAGCACAGTCTGCATTAGCCTTGCCTCTAGGTAGAGGTAATTAAGAGAGAGAGAGGGGGCCACAGCCACCTCAACCTCCCCCTGACAACAGCCTAGTGACAGCTTTTCGAATATCGCTCAGTGTATTATTGTGTGTACTCAAGATTTTCTAAACTAGCCTATATAGACAAAGTGGCAAGGTGCGATCTTAACTATAAAATCTAAATTTTTAAAACACTAAAATTTAAACCTGTTTTTTAAATCATAATTAAATCGACACTCGAGGACATCCGTACAGCGTTGGCTTGAGAATAATCGTAGTTTTAGTGTTGTTTCAAAGTATAGATAAATGTCTCTCACTGCTGAAGACGTTTCGAACATGCCTGACGAGTGTGAAAATTTGTCAGTTGGTCCGGAGGGTGGCGATGGCTGTCCACCGTATGGTCAGTATCCAACTGATACCAGATTTAGGCGGCCAGATTATAAGTTCTACAATACCCTTGGTAAGTACGAGTATGCTGGAGTGTAAGGGACAGCCCATCGAGTGTGAGGGACAGACCATCGAGTGTGAGGGACAGACCATCGAGTGTGAGGGACAGACCATAGGGTGTGAGGGACAGACCATAGAGTGTGAGGGACAGACCATAGTGTGAGGGACAAACCATAGGGTGTGAGGGACAGGCCATCGAGTGTGAGGGACAGACCATAGTGTGAGGGACAAACCATAGGGTGTGAGGGACAGGCCATCGAGTGTGAGGGACAGACCATCGAGTGTGAGGGACAGACCATAGAGTGTGAGGGACAGACCATAGGGTGTGAGGGACAGACCATCGAGTGTGAGGGACAGACCATCGAGTGTGAGGGACAGGCCATCGAGTGTGAGGGACAGGCCATCGAGTGTGAGGGACAGGCCATCGAGTGTGAGGGACAGACCATCGAGTGTGAGGGACAGACCATCGAGTGTGAGGGACAGACCATAGAGTGTGAGGGACAGACCATCGAGTGTGAGGGACAGACCATCGAGTGTGAGGGACAGACCATCGAGTGTGAGGGACAGACCATCGAGTGTGAGGGACAGACCATCGAGTGTGAGGGACAGACCATCGAGTGTGAGGGACAGACCATCGAGTGTGAGGGACAGACCATAGGGTGTGAGGGACAGACCATAGGGTGTGAGGGACAAACCAGAGTGTGAGCAAGAGCTCATTGTATTAATGACAGAAAATGGGAAGGGAAGGACAGATCCTCGACATCTGCTATTAAAATAAAAGCTGATTTTCAACAAAAAATTACTCATCGATCGCACATGAAAACAGACGATTCGACGGAGTTTCTCCAACGAGTTCAGCAGCCACTGCCGCCCCCGCCGCCTCCACCGGTTCAACCTTCTCATGAGCAGCAGCAGTCGCGATCAACTTCTCGACGCCCGGCAACTGCCTACGCCAGATGGCCACCGCGTCACCGACATCAGCAGATGCCGGCGCCCCCGCGAGAGCCCGAGCCAGGCTGGAGGCCCATCTACCCTGAGCCGGATCTGTCCACTCCGCGCCGCTCCCGACCCGTCACCGCGCCGTCAAACAGATCTGGCAGTGCCACTAGGGCCGCTTCGGCGACTAAAAGTACACGAGGTGTCGACGTCAGCAACGCCGACAACAACGAAGTTGTTGCTATGCCAACGACAGCGGAACTCGGAGAGCCGCCGTCGCCGCAGCCAGTTCAACTGACGACTCCGACGCCTCTGACTGTCGTCGATTTCAAAGAAGCGGCCTGCGCCCCGACTCAACAGCTGCAGCAGCCAGTGCCACCACCACCACCACCTCCGCCGCCTCCCCCAGCATCATCTTCGGCTGCTCGATTCTATCGACCAAAAACTGCCCCGGGACGAGTGGCTTCGGCGGCGTCAGCGTCAGCGATGGCTGCTTCTGGTGGCCTGCAGATTCAAGGCCACCGACTCCTGCCTGCGGAGCGAGCGAAATCGGCGAAATCTGGCAGCAGCGGCGGCGGCGGCATCCGGCAGCTGTCTGAAGCCTACGATCGGGCTCTGGCTGTGCACGGCTGGCGTATGGAGGTGCCCGGAGATCCGTTTGGCATCAAGTGAGCGATTCTATGCAATCTTTGTTCAAGTTAACTATTGGAGTTGATGTGCTTTTCAAATTCGTACACATTCGATTCCAGTCAGTATAATCCCTGAGATAGTGGAATTCCCTGAAGTTCAGTAAGATTTTATCCCGAGCGCTCCTTGTTGTTCGCTGCTTTTTGTTAGTTATTTTGTTGATGCTGTTTTTATTGTTGTTGATGTTGTTGTTGATGTTGTCGTTGTTGATGGTGTTGTTGCTGTTGTTGATGATGATTATGTTGTTGTTGATGTTGTTGATTTTGATGATGTTGATGTTGTTGATTTTGATGATGTTGATGTTGTTGTTGTTGTTGTTGTTTGCGGTGAGCATCTCACAGGGGCCGCCAGTCGACGGCTCCCAGGAGTGATGCTGATGTTGTTTATGTTGTTGTTAATGTTGTTGTTAATGTATTTGTTATGTTGTTGTTGTAAATGTTGTTGCTAATGTTAATGTTGATGATGATGTTGTCTTTGTTGATGATATTGTTGTTATTGTTGTTGTTGATAATGATGATGTTGCTTTTTGCTGTTTTTATTATTTCGATAAATCTCAAATCTCAAAATTTATTTTTTGATTTTCTAGGTAGTTTAAGTGATAGTTAGCATTTTTTAGCATTGTTCTGCGTCAAAGTTTATCATCACGCTACTTTGACATATCAATTACATTCCCTGATCGCTCCCAACCCTCAGGCACCACCTGGTTCCGGAGCGGAAGCCGTTCTCCGTGACGGTTCCCGAGCCCACCGTGAAGCCGCTGCCGCCGCGCATGCGCCGCACCAATCGGTTCACATTTTTCCACACCACAATGCCCCGGGTGGTGATGAGCTTCGATATTCATCCGAATTTCACGTCCGAGCAGTACGCCAAAACCCGGGCTGCCCTGGTGAAGCAGGGCAAGTGGGATTATCGGTACCGCGACTTCTCGTTCATTTACTGATCGATGCTTCCCCGGGGACTCTCATTTCTCTAAGTGGATGTCAGCTTCAGCGCCACTGGACTGCAACCGACTGCAATATTGATAGCCGGGATAACCCGGATAGTGGATTCCAAACACCTCAGACCAGGTCCCATGGGAGCAGATCCCATAGTAAACGCGTCTGACTTTAGCGCCACAGGACCCCTGGTTTGATTTACATTCATTTGGGGCTTGTGCGCATAAAAATTAGCCAGGGGAGCCCCCAAGACACAGAGAGTGTACATGCCTGATGATTAGAAAGTCAGGGCCGCTGTACACCCTGTCTGATCGTGGGTATGAGTGCGTATATGTGCCCAAGAGTCAGTCTTATTTTGTGACGATGTTGCAAGACTGCTTTTTTCTAAAACTTGTTATTGGTTTATTCAGATCTCTCACTTCGACTCGCAAGGCTCTAGAATGGAACCGAGTTAACGCAGGATCCAACAGGATCACAAGCGTTCGCACATGATCACAGATATTTCCCAATATTCTAGTTTATCTCTTTCATGAAGGCTGCCTGGACAGGTTATGATTATTGCAGTTGGTCTCATTCCGGTGGCTGCTTTATTTAAAATCCTCACTCTGTTTATTTACAAAAAGAAAAAGTTCGGCTAGATTGATTCGTTTATTTGGAGGAAGTTTTTTTAGTATATGTGACTAGCGGTTTTAGCCCCCCTCTGGGGGTTTTGGAAATAGCTTTAAACAGCCGATTCACGAGGAACAGTTCTCGTAAGGTGATCCTCTTGTGAAATTTGTTTTTTTAATTCGAGGTTTTATATAATCATCATTTATGACTCGAAACTTGCAACTCTTTTGTTTTGTTACACAATACGTGTTTATACAATCATATATTATCTATGGATACTTTATCAGGTTTATCAGCTATTTTACTCTTGCTATTTATGTGTGTCTGAAGCATTGGATATGAGCGAGTGTGTGTGCATGACTGGGATTGTATTTGTGTGCAGGAATATTCAAGTGCTATATTTAATTATATCTGTTTAATAAATAATATGTTTGAATTTCTAAACCTGAATATGCAGTGAGTGTATTCTACTGACATTGTTTCGTTTCGTTTGATCAGCTTATTTATTGGTTTTAATCGACATTCTCTAGTATCTCGTCCAAAATAAGATAAAATTATAGCTTTTCACTTCATACTACTGAGGCTGCTAGAGTCAGTAGTGTTAAAGTCAAGCGGTTTCTGATCACAATTTAGGTCTTAGGTGAATAGTACGCGTTACTTCAGTGAGCCAAACTCTCCCGTCAGCTTCAATTAGTTAATTAATTACCGACTCAAGTTGGGCTGAAAAATGCAGACAAGGAATCCAGCTATAGCGACGCCGGTGCATCTCAGCTACGCCTCTCGCTTTCAATTAGTCCGAGATGGTGATGAGGGAGGCGCCGTCAGCTGCATCCTTTGTTGTCCTGCATATCCTTACTAACGACTGAAGGTGACTGTAGTTGGATCAAGTGAAATTGACTATTTCTACCTTCCATAATATGATCATATAATTTGTTCGGTATCCAAAAAAGTTTCCGGTAGCTAGACTATTGTAATTAGATTTATAATTTAGCAAAGTAGCACAACTGATTCTGGCTTCATTTGGCGCTAAATTTAGGCTTTATGTGGCGCTAAAATATAAGCTCCATTTGGCGCTAAAATTTCGTACCACAAGTATAGTATAGTGTAAAACTATCAATTGAAATCGACACTAATATATGCATAAAGCGAATAGAGCAATTGTGTGAAATATTGAGCTAGACAGGTCAAATGCAGTCTACTTTTGAATATATCGATACTGTAAGAAAAAATGAAGCCCCCAGCCTACCGCGCACCTTTTAAATACATGGGATCGATTCTTATAGCTACATTCGGAAAGACCATTTTCAACTGATTCTAAGCAACATATACAAGCCTGTGCATGCAAAATGCATATACTTCGTAGCTTTGAATAGCCTACAGCATGGAATGGAAGTATACAATATTGAGTCGCTTTGGGGGTGTTTGGACTTTTAGCCATGCATATCTTTTTGGTGAAAAGTTCTCTTTAGTAAAGCTACTATGTGGCGCCTCATCGCATTACACATGCAGTCAACGATACTACTAACCATCGCTTGTAGTCAAGTGACTGAAACTTACGTATGATAATTTGGCATGTCTGAGGTCTTTCAGTCTTCAGCGCGTTTGCGTAATGACAATTAAGGGAAAAGCTCGATTCTTAGATTCTTAGGAGAGGCAGTAAGACAGACACCAAAGCCGATGCCAAGACAATAGGGCAGACTCTGTGGCGGCCACAGGGACAGACATGGGGAAAGACTCTGACACTGGGACAGACACTGGGACAGACACTGGGACAGACACTGGGACAGACTCTGGGACAGACACTGGGACAAACACTGGGACAGAAACAGGGACAAACACTGGGACAGATACAGGGACAGACACTGGGACAGACACTGGGACAGACACAGGGACAGACACTGGGACAAACACTGGGACAGACAGTAGGACAGGCATTGGGACAGACACTAAGACAGGCATTGGGACAGACACTAAGACAGACACTGGGACAGACACTGGGACAGACACTGGGACAGACACTGGGACAGACACAGGGACAGACACTGGGACAGACACTGGGACAGACACAGGGACAGACACTGGGACAGACACTGGGACAGACAGTAGGACAGGCATTGGGACAGACACTAAGACAGACACTGGGACAGACACTGGGACAGACACTGGGACAAACACTGGGACAGAAACAGGGACAAACACTGGGACAGATACAGGGACAGACACTGGGACAGACACTGGGACAGACACAGGGACAGACACTGGGACAGACACTGGGACAGACACTCAGACAAACGCTGTGACGCAGACACTAACAATGCAGCAACAATAACAGCCTGAAATGTGTATAATTACAATAGCTAAGCTTATACTAAGAATTTTCCATTAGCCTCTCAAATGGCCAGCGAAGCGCCATAAATCTGTTACTGGGGCGCTGGCTAGCCGGCCAAAAACTGAAGGCGGAGCAGCTGCAAAAATTGCCACGCCAATTTCCAATTAAATTGATTTTCTCCCTCCTCATCAGCTCTCTCGCGTCAAACCTTTCTCACCTGCCCTGACTGCGCGTCAATCGATATTTAAATCAGCGCGCTCTGCACCGTTTGGGTGAATTTGGCAGTCAGGAGGCCGACTCAATTAGCCAAGCGCCATCTCCCAAACCTACTCAGCAGCTCTGACAAGAAACTTGAGTCCTAGTCCCGCGCAGCTGGACCTCGCCCCCTCCCCACCCCGTCCTACGGCCGTAATTGCTCAGCTGCTTCGATCCACTAATTAGCCGGCTGGAAGCCTGGCGTCCTTTCTAAAAAATGAAAGTGACCTTCTCTGCGGGGGAGCTTGCGGTCCGAGACTGCCTGCCTGAGTGCCATTAAGGCTAATTAGAGTCCGCATTTTTGCCTGCCTGCCTGTCCACCTGTGCCTTAGAGTCTGTCCCTGTATCTGTCCCTGTGTCTGACCCAGTGTCTGTCCCAGTGTCTGTCCCAGTGTCTGTCCCATTGTCTGTCCCAGTGTCTGTCCCTGTGTCTGTCCCTGTGTCTGACCCAGTGTCTGTCCCAGTGTCTGTCCCAGTGTCTGTCCCAGTGTCTGTCCCATTGTCTGTCCCAGTGTCTGTCCCAGTGTCTGTCCTAGTGTCTGTCCCAGTGTCTGTCCCAGTGTCTGTCCCAGTGTCTGTCCCTGTGTCTGTCCCTGTATCTGTCCCAGTGTCTGTCCCAGTGTCTGTCCCAGTGTCTGTCCCAGTGTCTGTCCCATTGTCTGTCCCAGTGTCTGTCCCAGTATCTGTCCTAGTGTTTGTCCCAGTGTCTGTCCCAGTGTCTGTCCCAGTGTCTGTCCCAGTGTCTGTCCCAGTGTCTGTCCCTGTGTCTGTCCCAGTGTCTGTCCCTGTGTCTGTCCCTGTATCTGTCCCAGTGTTTGTCCCTGTTTCTGTCCCAGTGTTTGTCCCAGTGTCTGTCCCAGTGTCTGTCCCAGTGTCTGTCCCAGTGTCTGTCCCAGTGTCTGCCCCAGTGTCTGTCCCAGTGTCTGTCCCAGTGTCTGTCCTAGTGTCTGTCCTGATTTCTTAGTGTCTAGTCTTAGTGACTGTCCGTGTCTCTGTGTTAGTGTTTGTCTTTTATCCCTCAGTGTACATCTCATCGAGCCGAAAGCTCAGACGAGTCAGCTTTCAAGTTCCCCCACGGAGAGTCAACAGAGGCCGGCCGGCCTTGTCCGATCAATCATTCAACTTCCGACCAGGCCCTCAAGCACGGCGATCTCTCTTTCTTCGCCTCGCATTCATTTCCTCGAATGCGCGACCGAATCCGTCTTTTTATTCCCCTCCCGCCATGATTGCCTGGCCTCAATGTTTGCTCTGCCCCATGTCCTCCATCAGAGAGCACTTCAGCAGGACAAGTCCTTCGGTTTTCAGCCCTGTCAAGCAGAGAAGGAAGAGAAAGAAAAGCAGACAGAGTAGAGTCGGGGTGAAAAATTAACTTTCTGCTTAAAACAAGCCCCGATCAGCATCAAACTCGAAATTCTAGCAATCGCAAATCTGCACACTTTTCCAACCTGTGAGTGCTCCCCAATAGACGGGTGAAACTAATAGGTACATGGCTTACTACCAACCTTGCCTTCACTTCTCTGTTTCCTCTCTCACCTTTCCTCCCTCTCTCACCTCTCCTCCCCCTCTCTCACCTCTCCTCCCGATCTCTTACCTCTCCTCCCGATCTCTTACCTCTCCTCCCCCTCTCTCACCTCTCCTCCCCCTCTCTCACCTCTCCTCCCGGTCTCTCACCTCTCCTCCCCCTCTCTCACCTCTCCTCCCCCTCTCTCACCTCTCCTCCCGGTCTCTCACCTCTCCTCCCCCTCTCTCACCTCTCCCCCCCTCTCTCACCTCTCGCCCCCCTCTCTCACCTCTCCTCCCCCTCTCTCACCTCTCCTCCCCCTCTCTCACCTCTCCTCTCCCTCTCTCACCTCTCCTCCCCCTCTCTCACCTCTCCTCTCCCTCTCTCACCTCTCCTCCCTCTCTCACCTCTCCTCTCCCTCTCTCACCTCTCCTCCCCCTCTCTCACCTCTCCTCCCCCTCTCTCACCCCTCCTCTCCCTCTCAAACCTCTCCCCCTCGCCCTCCCTCACCACTCCTCTGCTCTCTCCCTCTCTCACCTCTCCTCCCCCTCTCTCACCTCTCCTCCGCCTATCTCACCTCCCCCTTCCCTCACCTCTCTTCCCCCGCTGCCTCTCTGCTTCTCCCCACCCGAGGGATCAGGGCTTAGAAACACATACGAGTACTAACCTACCCGAAAACACCCTGACATAATTATCTACTACATATACTCATGGCCTACTTGCCGAGCAATCTATCGAGAGCTCTCCCACAGCCAGGTTAAAGCCTGGTCCTCGTCTTTCACCTCGATATAGAGAGAAGAAACAGGACAAGACGGGGACTTTCCCTTCCCGCTCTCTCTCTTGACTTCCTCAGGAGACCCAAACCAGCTCTGCTAGGCATAGCCTTGGAGACGAAATTAGGCTAGGGGAAAATCTCATCTAGCCTCCCCACCTCTTCCACACTGCCTGTCTGCCTGTCTGTCCTCTTCTCGCTCTGTCGACTGGCCAGCCCGAGTACACTCTAGACTTAATTTATTATTTTTTTGCTTTGGACTTTTAATGGCTCGATTACAAGCGATGGATTGCATTGAGACTTATATTACTGTGATACTTATAGCCTCATAGGTGTTTTATTAGCTATTTATTAGCTCGGATAAATTGGCAGTGTTGTGTTTGTAACGATTCACTAAAGGTATCTTTTCTCCCCTGCCTCCTTCATCTCTTTCCCCTGTCCCCTCTGTCCCCCCTGTCCCCCCTGTCCCCTCTGTCCCCTCTCTCCCTCTGTCCCTTCTGTCCCCTCTGTCCCCTCTGTCCCTTCTGTCCCCTCTGTCCCCTCTGTCCCCTCTGTCCCCTCTGTCCCCTCTGTCCCCCCTGTCCCCTCTGTCCCCTCTGTCCCCTCTGTCCCCTCTGTCCCCCCTGTCCCCTCTGTCCCCTCTGTCCCCTCTGTCCCCTCTGTCCCCTCTGTCCCCTCTGTCCCCTCTGTCCCCTCTGTCCCCTCTGTCCCCCTGTCCCCTCTGTCCCCTCTGTCCCCTCTGTCCCCTCTGTCCCCTCTCTCCTGTCCCCTCTGTCCCCTCTGTCCCCTCTGTCCCTTCTGTCCCCTCTGTCCCCTCTGTCCCCTCTGTCCCCTCTGTCCCCTCTGTCCCCTCTGTCCCCTCTGTCCCCTCTGTCCCCTCTGTCCCCTCTGTCCCCTCTGTCCCCTCTGTCCCCTCTGTCCCCTCTGTCCCCTCTGTCCGCTCTGTCCCCTCTGATCCCTCTCTCCCCTCGCTTGACTCTCTCCCCTCTCTCGACTCTCTCCCCTCTCTTCTTGACTCTCTCCCCTCTCTCGACTCTCTCCTCTCTCCTTCCTCCTCCTCTCACCTCCCTTCTCTCCTCTACTCTCTCCATTCTCTATCCTTCCATCTCTATCCCCTCACCCCTCCTCTCTCCTCTCCCATATCTTCCCTCTCCGCATTACTATCCCCCTAAGTATCTATTGCATCCAAAAAATATTTTAAAAAGCAAAAATTTCCTATCCAAAAGTTTTTCTTTCAGTCAACAAAGTTGGGAAGAAGCAATTAGCTAAGTCTTTTTTGCTTTGCATGCACTTGAGCCAGGCAGTAACACATGCCCGTCAGTGCAGATGAATACTGGGGGGGGGGGTAAATTCTACTCGTATACAAGGGCTTGCCGAGTGCATGTACTCGTAGTTGAGCAAGGATGAAGTGTGTAGCCGCCATCGATGAGCCCAAAATAGCCTTGCTCTCGTCCTCGAGCTCGACCTCGTTTATCACTGCCTTTCCCCACCTGTGTCCCAGCGGCATCCAACATTCCCGATCTATCTATCTATCTATCTATCTATCTATCTATCTATCTATCTATCTATCTATCTATCTATCTATCTATCTATCTATCTATCTATCTATCTATCTATCTATCTATCTATCTATCTATCTATCTATCTATCTATCTATCTATCTATCTATCTATCTATCTATCTATCTATCTATCTATCTATCTATCTATCTATCTATCTATCTATCTATCTATCTATCTATCTATCTATCTATCTATCTATCTATCTATCTATCTATCTATCTATCTATCTATCTATCTATCTATCTATCTATCTATCTATCTATCTATCTATCTATCTATCTATCTATCTATCTATCTATCTATCTATCTATCTATCTATCTATCTATCTATCTATCTATCTATCTATCTATCTATCTATCTATCTATCTATCTATCTATCTATCTATCTATCTATCTATCTATCTATCTATCTATCTATCTATCTATCTATCTATCTATCTATCTATCTATCTATCTATCTATCTATCTATCTATCTATCTATCTATCTATCTATTCTATTCTATTCTATTCTATTCTATTCTATTCTACTCTGTTCTATTCTGTTCTGTTCTATCCAGAAGACGACAGAGCTTCCACAGCGCCCGATATCCTCAAGGTAAATAAATATTTTCAGCGATTCCAAGTCACGCGCCGTTTCAATGCCCTCAAGAGCCGCATATCCGCCCTACCACCCTACTCCCCCTAGCAACTGAGGATCAATGCGTCTATTGAGGCGCTGCAGTCCCCTCTCGTGGCATTCATTCGCCAGCTGAACGCTGAGCCATTGCATTGTGCAGCCAGTACGAAGTGTAATAATGGCGTACCGCAGCTACCCAATGGGAACTGGCGTTGGCCCAGATATCCCCTCGGTTGGTGGGCAGACTTGTGAAAGCTTAGGTGTGAGCGGTGACTCTGACTCACGCATTTAAGGCCAACAACTCCCTTCCTTACCCCACTGCCTATCTCTCGATCCCCAATTGGGCAAGAGAGAAATTCGCCTTTACCCAACTATTGTAGAAAGGTTGAGCTGCTCTCAACTGTACTCACATCGTAGTACGCCTTATTGCTCATTTCTGCCTCCCCCCCAAGCCTTCTACTACCTCTTCCTTCTTTATAAGCGCTGCGTCTGTTGTCATTGACAACCCTATTTGGCTGCCTTCTCGGTCCCTGCTCTCCGCTTCCTGCCTGTCAGGGGATTTATTTTTTTTTACCTCCGGCCAATTCAGCAACTCAGCGCCCAGCAACCACTCTTGAAGAGTCAAAGAAGAGAAGGTTCAGTTTCCAAAGAAGCCTTCTCGCTGCGCCTCCCCCCTCCGACTTCTCTCCGGGTATAAATTGAATCACGGCCGGTCAGGTGCGGCCCAAGGATGTCGCGTTTGGCGACTAGCAGCTGTAGCGACACTGAGCCAAGAGTTGCGACGAAGCTACACCAGCGAAGGCAGCAAAAGCCAACGGTATGTCGTCACTGAGCCTCTGGCTGGTGCCGGAGAGTGACAGCCTGCTGCAGCAGCTGATGCTGTGGCTGCGACACCGGCTGCTGCAGCTGCCTGTGTTTGCCAATGTCACGCTGCGGAACGACACAAGCTGGCCAGACAACGCGGATGTCGGAGTGTCGCAACTGGTTGCCAACCAGGTTCGCCTGGACTCGGCCTACTTTGCCGCCTTCTGCTGCATCCAACTGCTGGCAATTCTGGCCCCAGCGCTGCTTTGCGCTTGCGTGTGGAGGCGTCGGAGACGGCGGCGGCGGCGGCGGCGGCGGATGAAGCGGCCTCAGGATCCGGAGGTCGAGGGCCGTGTCAAACCTAACAGCCGTGAGGTGTCCGTGTACGCTATTAGCGGTCTGTCGGGCTTCGACGAGTCGAGTAGCGACAGGTGCTCGGTGAGTACGTGCGCCTCAGACACAACAGACGCTGGCGGGCACTGGTGCGATTCAAGCATCTCGGACAGCGACATCGAGGTCAGCCAGCATCGATGCTTGGTGCTATCAATGCTGATGCTGCTGCTGCTGCTGCTGGCTACCGCTGCTGTATCTGTGGCGCTGCTCATCGATTTCTGGAACAGCGGCAACCAGCTGCAGTCCCGGATGCTGACGGAGAGCAACAGGACGGCCACGTTCCGGGCATCCACCGCCCAGCTCGTCTCCGATGTCAATCGTCTGATTGACGACCTGATCGAGTCGAGCAACGCCACGTTAATTGACGAATTCCAGGCGAACTTCTACGTCATACAGAGCTTCTTCAATGGCTTTGCAAGGTATATTATTGAGCAACTGTTCGGTCTGCTGAAATTGCAGCCTGTGCTAGTGCAGCTGGAGGCCTTCATCTCAAAGATCGAGTCCGTGGAGAAGATTCAGTCTCAGGCGAAAATTTTAGCTGCCGATCTGACCAGCGTCAAAGCGGAACTGGACGGTCTTCGCTCAGAACTGAACAGCAGCTGCAGCAAGCTCTGCAACTCCGCGGGTTACTTTGAGTGTCCGAATATTCTCGCCAGCCTGTCAAATCTCAAGCTGCAGGTCAGCCCCAGCCTTGTGCAGTTCGACAGCCTCACGACGGTGATCACCTTCATGCGGCAGAGAGGCATCAATGTCACTCAGATGCGGTCAGACTTCATGGGAACCTACGCCAGCATC
Source organism: Macrostomum lignano (assembly GCA_002269645.1). Taxonomy (NCBI): domain Eukaryota; kingdom Metazoa; phylum Platyhelminthes; family Macrostomidae; genus Macrostomum; species Macrostomum lignano. The sequence continues at coordinate 118,038 of NIVC01002503.1, read as the reverse complement.
AACCAGTCTCTCCGCACCATCGATGCCGAGGTTAACAAGCTGTTGAACTCCGTGACCGTTGGCATTGCCAACGAGTTTGGCAAAATCAAGAATTCTAGTGCCAGTCTGACGGCAAGCCTGAGTCAAACAGCGGATTCTGAGTCGGTTTGGTCCGTTGTACGCGATGCGAGGACCTACTTCATCATTGCCGTGGTGCTCATGAGCCTCGCCTTGTTGCCGTTCTACGTGTTCGCCGCACTTCTTGGCACCGATCTGGTTCGCTGCCTATCCTGGCTGCTCTCTCTGATGTCCATGGAGCTTCGGGACCATCGACTGAGAAGTGTGCGACTGACGGACCTCAACAGCCTGGACGCTGGGCCCGAGCGCATCGGCGGCTTTCCAGTGTCGACGGTCAGCGCCGCTGATTTGCGACGCTACGACGAACGTCGGGCAAAACTGCGGAAATATCAACAGCACTGCTTGGGCAGCTTCCGCCAGTTGAGCGGCTCGTCGAGAACTTACGCTTGCGGCGTCCTAGCAGTCTCCATAGTGACGACGCTCGCGTTCAGCCTTCCAGTGCTGGCCTACTATGCCACTAGCGTGGCCGACGTTCGTCTCTGTCGCTACTTAAGGACGCCTGAAGGTCGAGCAACCCTAGACGCCAATCTGGACTCCGCACTGCTCCAACACCTGTGGCCAGGTGTTACTAACCTGCTGGAGAAGAGCCTCCAGCTGCCCATACCGTTCGACTTTAGCAAACGGCCCAACCAGCTGTTCACCAGACTGAGCACTCAGTGCGACAATAGCAGCGTCTCCCTGTTCACCGCCCTGCAAATGATGAACGTTATTAACTTAACAGCGTTCGTTTATTCGCCTACAGTGCAGCAGAACCTTGACTACGGCAAGAATATGCTGCACGCGGCACTCGCTGGCCTGGCACCAGAGACTGTGCTGTCCGCCGATCTTCGCAGCATCGGCGAGAGCGCCGAGGTGTCAGCTTTGGGCAGCCTAATCGACGAGGAACTGAGCCGGATCGACCTGCTCAACCAGCTGGACCAGCCGCTTCTGAAACTCGACGCCGTCGCTCTGACCGATGCAATCGACCGACTCGCCGACGCCAGCTCGACCACTTCCGAAGCCGTCATAGCGAAGCACTACAACAACGAGTTGCGCAGTCAAACTTTGTCCAAGTTAAGCTTTCTGCAACGCCGGGTAGAAATTCTGACCGCCGTCATCAACGCCACGGCAACTGGCCCGTCAGCCACGAGCACCATCCAGCGGCTGGCCGCGAACATCGCCGGCTACAAAGCCGCATTCGGCAGTCCGACATCCGTGAAGGCCGCTGCTGACGGGGTGTACGACGCCACCGTAGGCAGCTACCTGCCGCCGCTGGTGCAGCTGCTCGACCCGATGAGGGAGAGGATTCTGCAGCGCCTGCTCCCCTGTCTGGGATTTCAGCAGCTAGTGGAGTCGGGCTCGGCTCTGGCCTGCTCGGAAGTCATCGAATCGTCTTTGAGCGTGGCTCTGGCTCTGCTGTTGAGTCTGGTGGCTCTGCTTCTGGCCGCTTGCGTTTTCCTTGGATTGCTTCTGCAGGCCAGCGGTTTCTGCTGCATCCTGCGCGGCTGCGGCTGCTGCTGCGGCTGCAATCGGGACTGCTCGAGCTAGCTGCGGCTGCAATCGGGACTGCTCCAGCTAGCTGCGGCTGCAATCGGGACTGCTCCAGCTAGCTGCGGCTGCAATCGGGACTGCTCCAGCTAGCTGCGGCTGCAATCGGGACTGATCCAGCTAGCTCCGGCTGCTCAGCCTCCACCCCAACCCGCTCTTTCAGTCGACTCCTCATGCACAAACTGTCGAAACTGATAGCGAGAAAAAATTATTAATTAGTAGCCAGGGTCAAAAGTTTCAGCTTTTCCACCTATACTTTCAGATAATTAGGCTAATGTGTTATCTTTACCTGTGCATTGAGCAGTAGGAACACGTAATTTGCCCTGAGATTGGGGTTTCAAATTTCTTGATAAAAGTACTTTTTTCCTCTATTGCATGCGTGATGATTTTCAAATGGAGCAGGAGCGAATCGAGAGAGGAGTAGGGAGAGATGAGACGGAAAGGGTGAGGAAGAGAGAGATAGAGAGAGAAAGGAAGAGAGAGGGAGAGAAGAAGGAAGGGAGAGAGAGAGGATAAGGTAAAGATCTAGAATGGGACAGAGAAAGAGGAAGAGTGAGAAGTAGGGAAACCACAGTGGCTTAAACTGAGTCATCAAACAATATTAATACTTTAAATTTATCTCAATTAACTGAAGACGAATTGCAGCGCTCTCATTGCTTTTGTTTCGAGCTCCAAGTAGATTTAAGTTTGCATTCACAATTTTGCTATGCTTAGAAATTTGCTTCATTCTCTGTTGTAGAGCGAACAAGCTTTCAATATACCGGTTTCATTGCCGCCCAAAAGTCGTCCGAAAACTCGTTTAGCTGACAGAGATTGCTTCCTAAATACTGTGCGATAATTTACGATGCCTTTGCTAATGCAATTCATTGCTGCAGATCCCTGTATCTGAGATTTCTGAAGATAGCTGTTTTCATGTGCCCACTTTGTGGACACAGCAGTTACACGTGTCTTCCTGGTCTCGCTCATTTTATTTAGCTAGATAGTACGAAATAAAGATAGATAGATAGATAGATAGATAGATAGATAGATAGATAGATAGATAGATAGATAGATAGATAGATAGATAGATAGATAGATAGATAGATAGATAGATAGATAGATAGATAGATAGATAGATAGATAGATAGATAGATAGATAGATAGATAGATAGATAGATAGATAGATAGATAGATAGATAGATAGATAGATAGATAGATAGATAGATAGATAGATAGATAGATAGATAGATAGATAGATAGATAGATAGATAGATAGATAGATAGATAGATAGATAGATAGATAGATAGATAGATAGATAGATAGATAGATAGATAGATAGATAGATAGATAGATAGATAGATAGATAGATAGATAGATAGATAGATAGATAGATAGATAGATAGATAGATAGATAGATAGATAGATAGATAGATAGATAGATAGATAGATAGATAGATAGATAGATAGATAGATAGATAGATAGATAGATAGATAGATAGATAGATAGATAGATAGATAGATAGATAGATAGATAGATAGATAGATAGATAGATAGATAGATAGATAGATAGATAGATAGATAGATAGATAGATAGATAGATAGATAGATAGATAGATAGATAGATAGATAGATAGATAGATAGATAGATAGATAGATAGATAGATAGATAGATAGATAGATAGATAGATAGATAGATAGATAGATAGATAGATAGATAGATAGATAGATAGATAGATAGATAGATAGATAGATAGATAGATAGATAGATAGATAGATAGATAGATAGATAGATAGATAGATAGATAGATAGATAGATAGATAGATAGATAGATAGATAGATAGATAGATAGATAGATAGATAGATAGATAGATAGATAGATAGATAGATAGAGAGAAAGGCAGAGAGGTAAACATGATGAAATGAAACCCAAAATAGCACCGTGGGCTGAGTCAATCCTATACTTTTGAAGGGCAGACTAGCAGTATAATTTATTAATCTGTGCCTCAATGCGCCAGTGGGCAGTGGGGGTAGACAGTAAGAATTCTACAGCGACTCAATGCATAATGCAGACCCAGCTGCAGAGTCTTCATCTCATTCCCAATCGGATTCCCAGTTGCAATTGGCGCGCCGCTCTTATTAAATAGAAAACTAGAAAAGATTCTGCATTTGTGTCCCTGATGAATTGAATTGGTGTTTTGAGCTGCGTAGCTAAGGATAACGGGGTAGTTAAGGAAGCGGAATGATTGACATCTGGAATGAGCAGCCATGGTATTAAAATCCAGAGGCTACAGACAGAAGCTACAGATTGAGTACAGAGGCTACAGACTGAGTAGAGAGGCTACAGATTGAGTAGAGAGGCTACAGATTGAGTAGAGAGGCTACAGATTGAGTAGAGAGGCTACAGATTGAGTAGAGAGGCTACAGATTGAGTAGAGAGGCTACAGATTGAGTAGAGAGGCTACAGATTGAGTACAGAGGCTACAGATTGAGTACAGAGGCTACAGATTGAGTAGAGAGGCTACAGATTGAGTAGAGAGGCTACAGATTGAGTAGAGAGGCTACAGATTGAGTAGAGAGGCTTCAGATTGAGTAGAGAGGCTACAGATTGAGTAGAGAGGCTACAGATTGAGTAGAGAGGCTACAGATTGAGTAGAGAGGCTACAGATTGAGTAGAGAGGCTACAGATTGAGTAGAGAGGCTACAGATTGAGTAGAGAGGCTACAGATTGAGTACAGAGGCTACAGATTGAGTAGAGAGGCTACAGATTGAGTAGAGAGGCTACAGATTGAGTAGAGAGGCTACAGATTGAGTAGAGAGGCTACAGATTGAGTAGAGAGGCTACAGATTGAGTAGAGAGGCTACAGATTGAGTAGAGAGGCTACAGATTGAGTACAGAGGCTACAGATTGAGTACAGAGGCTACAGATTGAGTAGAGAGGCTACAGATTGAGTAGAGAGGCTACAGATTGAGTAGAGAGGCTACAGATTGAGTACAGAGGCCGGAATGGGCATTTATAGGCAGCAGATTAATTAGACGGGTAACCAATACGTGCAGCTCATTTTCGCGGTGGATTGGAACTGCCCTCCCTCAGCCTAGCTGCTGAAGTCAAACTGACGCAGGAGACGGCACACGCTGCTATAGCACAAATAAATCTTTTTGTATTCATTCCGCGTATCCCCTCCCCTCCCCGATCACCATGCATGCCTCTGGCGCCTAGATCATTAGTATTATTACTCGTACTATTACTACATACTATATTATTATTATAACTTTTAGCGTGCCCGGCCTCGCCAATAAAATCTAGAACAAAGGGCGGCCTAGCATTCGCGACTCTTTTCTTCTCGTCTCCTTCCCCTTCTCTCCCTTCTCCCGTTCACTCTCATCCATCGTCATCCTCCCTGCTATTGGCTTTTTCTCATTCATTTTAGGATTATTAGCATTGCACTGGGTCGGTATAGGGCAGAACTTTTGTAACAATGTAGATGCATGTACTACTGTGAGCACTACTGTGAGCACACTACTATGAGCACACTACTGTGAGCACACTACTGTGAGCACACTACTATGAGCACACTACTGTGAGCACACTACTGTGAGCACTGCTGTGAGCACACTACTGTGAGCACTGCTGTGAGCACACTACAGTGAGCACACTACTGTGAGCACACTACTGTGAGCACACTATGAGCACACTACTGAGAGCAAGCATACTAATGTGAGCACACTACTGTGAGCACACTATGAGCACATGACTTTAGATACACAATGTTTGTAACACTTATTGGGGCAAGTTTAAAAACGCCTGTGCCGCAAAGAATCACGTGTGGCCGGTCTCTGAGAGAAAAACACTGCTAAAAATAGCTTTTATCTTCCATTGCTAACGGCCGGCTATTGCAGCAGTCTGAATAAACTCTCTCTGTTTTGGGACTAAATTTATTTATTTATAGAAAATAGAGCGGGTTTCCATTGACTACACTTCCTCAAAGCAATCGACTGTGCTTACCTGCGTACACAGTGTGTACGCCAGCGCAGGGCGATGCCCAAAATTAACCATTCTAAAAATAAACTGTTTTATGATTTCCCATCTGATGCTGAGCATATTAGCTGTCTTATATAGATAGATGCAAATCTTAAGGTGCCAATTATAGATAGATTTGATAGATACTCGTAGATGGATAGATAGATAGATAGATAGATAGATAGATAGATAGATAGATAGATAGATAGATAGATAGATAGATAGATAGATAGATAGATAGATAGATAGATAGATAGATAGATAGATAGATAGATAGATAGATAGATAGATAGATAGATAGATCGATAGATAGATAGATAGATAGATAGATAGATAGATAGATAAATAGATAGATAGATAGATAGATAGATAGATAGATAGATAGATAGATAGATAGATAGATAGATAGATAGATAGATAGATAGATAGATAGATAGATAGATAGATAGATAGATAGATAGATAGATAGATAGATAGATAGATAGATAGATAGATAGATAGATTGCCGCAGCCAATCAAGCTGAAAGCACGCACACAAGATCACCGGAAACGATTAAGGCAGCTGGAAAGCCAATGGGCGCGGTAAGCGCTTTTATCCAGAGGAACTACCTGCTGGAACCAGCTATGCCGAACGAAAATCAGACTACTCAAGTAGTGCAAAAGAGTACGTGCAACTACCGAGAAATCTAATTTTCGTAACCGCTCCGGTGCAGGTCCTGGCTATAGATAGTAGATAGCGAGATAGATAGATAGATAGATAGATAGATAGATAGATAGATAGATAGATAGATAGATAGATAGATAGATAGATAGATAGATAGATAGATAGATAGATAGATAGATAGATAGATAGATAGATAGATAGATAGATAGATAGATAGATAGATAGATAGATAGATAGATAGATAGATAGATAGATAGATAGATAGATAGATAGATAGATAGATAGATAGATAGATAGATAGATAGATAGATAGATAGATAGATAGATAGATAGATAGATAGATAGATAGATAGATAGATAGATAGATAGATAGATATAAAGATAGATAGATAGATAGATAGATAGATAGATAGATAGATAGATAGATAGATAGATAGATAGATAGATAGATAGATAGATAGATAGATAGATAGATAGATAGATAGATAGATAGATAGATAGATAGATAGATAGATAGATAGATAGATAGATAGATAGATAGATAGATAGATAGATAGATAGATAGATAGATAGATAGATAGATAGATAGATAGATAGATAGATAGATAGATAGATAGATAGATAGATAGATAGATAGATATATAGATAGATAGATAGATAGATAGATAGATAGATAGATAGATAGATAGATAGATAGATAGATCGATAGATAGATAGATAGATCGATAGATAGATAGATAGATAGATAGATAGATAGATAGATAGATAGATAGATAGATAGATAGATATATAGATAGATAGATAGATAGATAGATAGATAGATAGATAGATCGATAGATAGATAGATAGATAGATAGATAGATAGATAGATAGATAGATAGATAGATAGATAGATAGATAGATAGATAGATAGATAGATAGATAGATATAAAGATAGATAGATAGATAGATAGATAGATAGATAGATAGATAGATAGATAGATATAAAGATAGATAGATAGATAGATAGATAGATAGATAGATAGATAGATAGATAGATAGATAGATAGATAGATAGATAGATAGATAGATAGATAGATAGATAGATAGATAGATAGATAGATAGATAGATAGATAGATAGATAGATAGATATATAGATATATAGATAGATAGATAGATAGATAGATAGATAGATCGATAGATAGATAGATAGATAGATAGATAGATAGATAGATAGATAGATAGATAGATAGATAGATAGATATATAGATAGATAGATAGATAGATATATAGATAGATAGATAGATAGATAGATCGATAGATAGATAGATAGATAGATAGATAGATAGATAGATAGATAGATAGATAGATAGATAGATAGATAGATAGATAGATAGATAGATAGATAGATAGATAGATCGATAGATAGATAGATAGATAGATAGATAGATAGATAGATAGATAGATAGATAGATAGATAGATATATAGATAGATAGATAGATAGATAGATAGATAGATAGATAGATAGATAGATCGATAGATAGATAGATAGATAGATAGATAGATAGATAGATAGATAGATAGATAGATAGATAGATAGATAGATAGATAGATAGATAGATAGATAGATAGATAGATAGATAGATAGATAGATAGATAGATAGATAGATAGATAGATAGATAGATAGATAGATAGATAGATAGATATAAAGATAGATAGATAGATAGATAGATAGATAGATATAAAGATAGATAGATAGATAGATAGATAGATAGATAGATAGATAGATAGATAGATATAAAGATAGATAGATAGATAGATAGATAGATAGATAGATAGATAGATAGATAGATAGATAGATAGATAGATAGATAGATAGATAGATAGATAGATAGATAGATAGATAGATAGATAGATAGATAGATAGATAGATAGATAGATATAAATATAGATAGATAGATAGATAGATAGATGGATCGGGAATGTTGGATGCCGCTGGGACACAGGTGGGGAAAGGCAGTGATAAACGAGGTCGAGCTCGAGGACGAGAGCAAGGCTACGCTCGTATTTTGGGCTCATCGATGGCGGCTACACACTTCATCCTTGCTCAACTATGAGTACATGCACTCGGCGCGCCATTGTATAGCATTTACCCCCCCCCCCCAGTATTCATCTGCACTGACGGGCATGTGTTGCTGCCTGGCTCAAGTGCATGCAAAGCGAATACCCAGTTGAAAGAACCGGTTCGCAGTCAGCTGGGTAATCAATCCAGTCAAAGCCAGTCTATTGAAACAGTTGCCATATGCGATACCAGGCACAGGTCGCTTCCCACCGTTCCGCACGGACGCTGTGGCTCATGTATTTGACCAGGCGAGAGATATTTTTACTGCTAAGTTCTGTCACTGCAAGTCAATAAGAGTCACTTGAACAGTTCTGAGTAGCCCATTGATTTCTGGGGAGTAAGTTGGAACGGAAATATTTTAGAGAAGACTTGAGTTCGTTTGTAGCCTCGCACAGTAAGTTAGCTACTTTACTTTTAAGGCAATGAATATTCATTTTCTAGCAGAACGTTTCTTGTGATCTGAAAATTTGTCATTCAAATTGCATGGCAAATACAAGTACTTTCTGTAGTTGGATCTTAGTTCCATGATCCAAGTCATTCCGTAACCCGTCCAGAATGTTTTATAACCTTTTTATTCTACTTATGAACAGTAGGACTTAAGAACTTTGCGATGCCAGTAGATCATCTAAACTCGGCGATCTGGTTCCCGACGTTAGTGCCTGCGATGGCTGGACTTATGAGCTGAGAGAGCATGTTGCTGGTGTGTCAGAATAGGGTTGGATTCTGAGTTGCTGTGTCTTCTTCCAGCAACTGACCATCACTGTGTCCGACCATCAACTGACCATCACTGTGCCCAACCATCAACTGACCATCACTGTGCCCAACCATCAACTGACCATCACTGTGTCCGAACCAGCAACTGACCATCACTGAGTCCGAACCATCAACTGACCATCACTGTGCCCAACCATCAACTGACCATCACTGTGCCCAACCATCAACTGACCATCACTGTGTCCGAACCAGCAACTGACCATCACTGAGTCCGAACCATCAACTGACCATCACTGTGCCCAACCATCAACTGACCATCACTGTGCCCAACCATCAACTGACCATCACTGTGCCCAACCATCAACTGACCATCACTGTGCCCAACCATCAACTGACCATCACTGTGTCCGAACCAGCAACTGACCATCACTGAGTCCGAAACATCAACTGACCATCACTGTGCCCAACCATCAACTGACCATCACTGTGTCCGAACCAGCAACTGACCATCACTGTGCCCAACCATCAACTGACCATCACTGTGCCGAACCATCAACTGACCATCACTGTGCCCAACCATCAACTGACCATCACTGAGTCCGAAACATCAACTGACCATCACTGTGCCCAACCATCAACTGACCATCACTGTGTCCGAACCAGCAACTGACCATCACTGAGTCCGAACCATCAACTGACCATCACTGTGCCCAACCATCAACTGACCATCACTGTGCCCAACCATCAACTGACCATCACTGTGCCCAACCATCAACTGACCATCACTGTTTCCAACTACCAACCGAAGCTCGAGAACTTTGCTGGCCATTGGGAAACAGGGATTGGAGACATCCACTGAGGCCTTTGACGTGCAAAGAGTTCTGTGCGAGTGCCTTTCGCCATTCGTGTCATGACTTATGGGGTGGGGCCGCGTGGTAGGGGTGGAGCTTGTTTAGTAAGCCTAGCTAGCAGTACGTACGGTAATGTACATGCGCGGGCCACCGTGCCCCTTGGCCTATAAAATATACAGAGCGTGGAGGGTTTTGCCTCAACTGAGTTTACTCCAGAATAAGCGAGTTGACTTCATTACAATTGGCGACGAGAATGGCTTCAGTTGGACAACTAGAGCCTTACGAGGAAGGCAAAGATTGGGACGCCTATCAAGAGCGAATGGACTCTTACATGCTTGCAAACGGCATAGAAGGCGACGACAAGAAGAAGGCAGTGTTTCTGACATTGATTGGCGAACGATGCTACGCAGTCCTGCGGGATCTCTGCAGTCCGACCAAGCCAACAGATCTGCAATACAGCGCCCTCACCGAGCACCTTCAAAAGTACTTCAAACCGAAGAAGCCAGTAATCGCTGAACGGTTCAAGTTCTACAAGCGAGCACAAAAGGACGGAGAGACGGCTGCTCAATTTCTGGCTGCGCTGCGGAATCTGGCCGATTCGTGCGAGTTCGGCGGGTTTCGAGAAGAAGCTCTCCGAGACTGTTTCGTTTGTGGTCTTCGGGACCAGCGGACCCAGCAGCGACTCCTGATGGAGGAGAAGCTCACGCTGGATGCGGCCAAGAAAATTGCCCTCGCGGCGGAGATTGCTAAGTCGGAAACTGAGCAGTGGAAATCGAGCTCAGAGGTCAGCTCAGTCCAGCAGGTAGCGCCAGACTCGAAGGCGTGCTACAGGTGCGGATTGAAAGGCCACCTGTCGGCAGCCTGCCACTTCAGGACCGCAAAGTGCCACAACTGCGGGAAAGTTGGACACCTGCAGAAAGTTTGCCGCTCAGCCAAGAAAGCCTACAGCACAACGAAAGCCGGACGGCCAGAGAACGGACCAGCGCACGCAATGCAAACGGAAGAGGAGGAGGAAGCAGCAACTGGCTGGATTTCGCAAGTCACTGCATCGGCCAAGAAGATCAGCGTAAGCCTGCTGGTGAATGACCAGCCCCTCACCATGCAGCTGGACACCGGTGCCTGCGTCAGCCTCGTACCGGAGTCGGTGTGGAAGCAGCTCGGACGACCTCCACTGACACCAACACGCCTGCGACTCCGGACCTGGACGGGCGAGCCAATACAAGTCAAGGGAACAGCCGAGGTCAGGGTCAACTACGACGGAAGACAGCATGATAAGCTGCCGCTGGTGGTCACCAGTCAGACCGGAGCCTGCCCATTGCTAGGACGCAATTGGCTGGAAAAGGTGCGACTCAACTGGACTCAGTTGTTTGCCAACCAGATCAGCCAGGCGCCGGCGCAGAACAGCGGGCCTCTCGACCAGATGCTGGAGGAGTTCGCTGATGTTTTCGACGAGAGCCTGGGGCAGTTGAAGGATCAGACAGTCGCACTGAGACTTAAAAGTGACGCACAGCCTCGATTCTGCAAGGTCAGACCCGTGCCATTCGCAGTGCGGGACAAGCTTGAGCTCGAGCTCCAGGACATGCTCAACAAAGGCATCATCCGCCCGGTGACCTACAGCGAGTGGGCTACGCCAGTGGTTCCGGTACTCAAGGCGGACGGCTCAGTCCGACTGTGCGGCGACTATAAACTGACGTTGAACCCTCAGCTTCACATCGACCAGTACCCGCTGCCTACGCCTGAAGAGCTTTACGAGCAGATGGGACGGGGTCAGCTGTTCTCAAAACTCGATCTGTCACAATGTTATCTTCAGTTTCCACTCGACGAAGAGAGCTGCAAGCTGACGACCATCAACACGCATAAAGGGCTTTTCGAGTACCTCCGGTTGCCATTTGGCGTCAGTTCGGCTCCTGCGATTTGCCAGAGGCTGATGGAAACACTTTTGAAGGGCGTGCCGGGAGTCTGTTGCCGCATTGATGACATCCTGGTGTCCGGTCCGTCAATGAGTGAGCACCTAGCAGCGCTTCGCGAGGTACTGACCAGGCTGAGAGCGGCGGGCCTGCGGCTGAAACGAATCAAGTGCAAATTTCTGCAAGAAGAAGTCGAATACCTGGGCTCGTTGCTGAGCAAGGACGGAGTCAAGAAGCTGCCTCAGAAGGTGGAAGCAATAGTCAACAGCCCGAGGCCAGCGACAGTATCAGAGCTGCGATCATTCTTGGGCCTCGCAAACTACTATGCTCGACATGTCAAGGACTTCTCCACGATCGCTGCTCCTCTGTATAAACTTTTGAGGAAGGAGACGGACTGGCGGTGGGCTGAGACGGAGGACCGAGCCTGGGACCATCTTAAGCAAGAACTGAGTTCGGACAGCGTGCTGACGCATTTCAACGAGCAGCTTCCAGTGGTGGTGGCCGCGGATGCTTCATCGGTCGGCATCGGCGCGGTGCTGTCCCACACGATGGAGGACGGCTCGGAACGGCCGGTGACTTTTGCTTCAAGGACGCTGTCAGCAGCGGAGCGAAATTACTCGCAAATTGAGAAAGAAGCCCTCGCCATCGTGTTCGCCATCAAGCGGTTCCACCAGTACCTGTTCGGCCGGAGCTTCACGATAATTACGGATCATCAGCCGTTGACGACGATTTTCGGACCGAAGGTTGGCATCTCGCCGACTGCAGCAGGGCGACTTCAGAGATGGGCACTGCTGCTGTCAGGGTACAGCTACAGCATCCGGTTCCGCAAGACTGCTCAGCACAGCAATGCAGACGGCCTGTCTCGCTTGCCCCTGCAGATGAAGGACGACAGCCCAGACGACGACGATCGGGTCTGTCAGCTGACGGGCGAGTTTCCATTGACGGCGGCGGATGTAGCGGCAGCAACGAAGCGAGACGACGAGCTCCGAGATGTTCTCCGGATGATAATGACTGGCTGGCCAGAGTCGGTTCCCCGGGCTCGAGCCCTACTTTCGTCGTCGACTAGAACTAAGCGTGGAAGACGGCTGCGTGATCTGGGGAACTCGCGTGCTGGTTCCGGGAGCGTTGCGACCTGGAGTTCTGCGCGAGTTACACGTGGAACATTTCGGCATGGCCCGGATGAAAAGTGTCGCCAGAACCTTCGTCTGGTGGCCAGGAATGGATGCTGACATCGAGTCGGTTGCCAGCAGCTGCCAAGCCTGCCAATCCGTTAAGCTGCATCCGGTGCTGGCTCCACTGCACCCCTGGGTGTGGCCAGACCAGCCCTGGGACCGCATCCACGTTGACTTTGCCGGGCCGGTTCGAGGCCGCCAGTTTCTCCTCGTAGTCGACGCGCACTCAAAGTGGCCGCATGTGGAGGCCGTGTCAACACTCGAATCGGCCGAGCTGGTTCGCAAGCTGCGAGTGTTGTTTGCACAATGGGGCCTGCCGAGAGAACTGGTATCGGACAACGGTCCAGCATTCATCAGTCAAGGATTTAGCGATTTCTGCAAAGCAAATGGAATTCGCCACACAAGAAGCAGTCCATATCACGCCAAGACCAACGGACTGGTGGAACGGCTGGTGAAGTCGTTCAAGATGGCCATGGAGGCGTCACGGAGCAGTCAGCCGGACCTCGACATCCGCCTGTGCAACTGGCTGCTGGGCTACCGAGCTAGCCCGCACCCAACGACCGGTCGGACACCAGCGGAGCTCTTCCTGAAGCGGCAGCTCCGGACTCGAATGGACCTGCTGCGGCCGTCAGCCCGGGATCGAGTACTGCGGGAGCAATCTGCCCAGAAACGACAGCACGACCGGCGGTCGCGGGAGCTGCCGGAGGAGCCGTGGTCGGAGGCCTGGGCCAGGGACTACCGGCCTAATGCGGCGGCCTGGCAACCAGCAAAAGTTCTCGAGCAGACTGGGCCGCTGAGCTTCCGAGTCGAAACGAGCGACGGCCTGACCTGGCGCCGTCATGCCGACCAACTGCGGGGCCGGCGAGTCGAGAGCGACCAACCTGACGGTCCGGCAGCCGGGACCGAGCCAGCTGAAGCTGCGGACTCGACCGGGACCGGCGCGGAGCACCCGGAGCCGGAGCCGCCAGACGCGCCCTGCGGACTGCAGCCTGCACGCCGGCGACGGCCACCTGAGAAGCTGACCTACTCGAAACTCGGGAGCTGTGATTGATAGGAAGCGGACTTCTTCTGAGAGGGGAAAAGTGTCATGACTTATGGGGTGGGGCCGCGTGGTAGGGGTGGAGCTTGTTTAGTAAGCCTAGCTAGCAGTACGTACGGTAATGTACATGCGCGGGCCACCGTGCCCCTTGGCCTATAAAATATACAGAGCGTGGAGGGTTTTGCCTCAACTGAGTTTACTCCAGAATAAGCGAGTTGACTTCATTACAATTCGATTGAGTGGACCTGGTCTGTACAAAGCATATAGGGTCTAAGCATAGGGTCTAAGCATAGGGTCTAAGCATAGGGTCTAAGCATAGGGTCTAAGCATAGGGTCTAAGCATAGGGTCTAAGCATAGAGTCTAAGCAAAGGGTCTAAGCATAGGGTCTGAGCATAGGGTCTGAGCATAGGCTCTGAGCACCAAACACTTAAAGGGAGAAATTTTCAGTAAAAATACAGAAATGCTTGCGTTATTTCTAAAATAAAATAAAATTGAAACACATTAAATCTTTTCGGTTGAAATCGAGTCAAGTGCTAAATTCAGTTATTCATCAGTAAATTTTTGCTCTCTAATAACAGAAAACGCAGTTGCTAAAGCTTAAAACTGATTGATGTTTTCAATTAAAAAATTACTTAGGAATCCATTGCTTTAGTCAATGGTTTCAATCTGAAATTTAAATTCACAATATAACGCGTCAATTTGCTATAGGCAACTGAGATTTTGCTACAAATTTAACGGCAAGAGGTCTGTTGACTAGAAACATTGAAGGTCTGCTGCATATATTTCTGCAGATTTTTCTGTAAGCCTGTGGCTGACCCTGTCCCTCGAAATTTTGCCTTCGATGCCAGGGAATCACTCTGATCAGTGATTCAACAAAATCCATTGATACCTGTGCATCAGGAGCGACTTCATTGAGACTCTAGATGGCTCGCACTCTGAGATCGCGAGCCATCTCCCAACCTCCCAACGGCAGACTGGGAACTGTCAGATGGGACCAGTGACAAGACGTCGCAGACATTAGCAAACATTAGACTGCTTTTAGGCCGATAGCTGATGGCGGGTGAATGTGTTAAGCTGGCTGCAATATCTCAAATATTCCACGTCTAACGCGCAAATTTGCTTCATAAAGACGGATCTGAGCTAAAATTTCACTTCGAAGGGAATAGCTTTGATAAAGCAGGTACTCGAAACAATAAAAGCACTTAAATAATCCCTACTAAGTGCTTTGGTTTAATTGGAAATTGATTGCAAGGAAAACATTTTTTCATTGATCAACGGTTGCCTCTAGTAGCTAGCGCATAAACATTTCTCGATTCATCGAGTTATCGATAGCTCAGTAAAAGAGCCGCCGAAAGAAGCATAGTAGAAGAGCTGCTAGAAGCACTTTGGCTTGAGACAGACATGTCGCTGGGAGTCCCGCTATGTCTGCTGGTCCTGCTACTCGCTGCTCTGCCGCCGCTGGGCAACGCATCCGGCTCCTTCAGCCTCATCGAAGGCTACCTGTGCATCAGGAGCGACTTCATTGAAACTCCAGGTGGCTCGCACTCTGAGATCGGCTGTGCCGCTCTGTGCAGCCGCAACCCGCGCTGTCAGGCGTTCGGCCTGGCTGACGGTCCGTGCCAGCTGTTCGTGTTCGACAAGTGCAGCAAGTCGGTGAGGGACTGCGGCTGCTCCAGGAGAGGCCGGGTGTTTGTGAAGCAGCAGCCGGGACTCGAGGCGGGCGCGCTGTGTCCGTCTGGCTACGGAGACGACCTGTGCGGAGTGAAGTACAAGACGCATCATGTTACCAGCCCGGCAATCATGAGCTGGTACAATGGCAGAGACAGGTGCAACAGTGACGAAGGCTTAGCGATGATGTCGGACATTACCAGCGAGACGGAGAACCAGCACATGCAGTTGCTGTTCGCCAAGTACATGACAGGAATCGGAGGCATGTTTCTCGGCGGAGCTCAGGCTCCTGGCAGTGCTGAACCGGCTGGCGGCTGGAGCTGGCAGCCCTGCAACATCTCCATCGATGCCAGTCTGTGAACAGCTGGTCAGCCTGGAAACTACAAACCGGAATTCGAGAACTTTGCTGGCCAGTGGGGAACAGGAATTGGAGACTTTTACTATGAGGCCTTCGACGTGCAAGGAGTTCTGTGCGAGTGCCTGTCGCCGTTCGACTGAGTTGACCCGAAGCATTGAGCCTGAGCATAGGGTGACAGGGTCTGAGCATAGGGTCTGAGTAAAAGGTCTGAGCATAGGGTCTGAGCAAAAGGTCTGAGCATAGGGTCTAAAATTTCTCGATTCATCGAGTTATCGATAGATAGCTCAGTAAAACAGCCGCCGAAAGAAGCATAGTAGAAGCTGCTAGAAGCACTTTGGCTTGAGACAGACATGTCGCTGGGAGTCTATATGCATAGGGTCTAAGCATAGGGTCTAAGCACAGGGTCTAAGCATAAGGGTGTAAGCATAAGGGTCTAAGCATAGGGTCTAAGCACAGGGTCTAAGCATAAGGGTCTATATTAAGCATAAGGGTCTCCTAAGGGTCTAAGCATAAGGGTCTAAGCATAGGGTCTAAGCATAGGGTCTCAGCATAGGGTCTCAGCACCCGCATGTAACAATATGCATGTACGAACTACACTATATTCAGTTTACCGAAGAGGTAATGCAGATTATGAATTACTTACTAGAGGCCTCGCCCTTGATACATATTGCAGTGCCCCGTTTTTATCTTCTGTTGTCAGTACGTGCTTGCAATCTTAATTATAGTTTTGTTATTTCTGTCTAATTCATTCTATCCTATTTAACAATTTATTCTTGTTCAAATATTGATGTCTCTCTGTGACAAAAAATTTATAAGAATTGTTTCTAAGTCTAAATTTGAGATTTGAGATTTGAGAATTTGAGAAGTCGATACATATCGGCTTTGTTTCTGCAATTTTAATATTTTCGATACATATCGGCTTTGTTTCTGCAATTTTAATAGTTTTCGATACATATCGGCTTTGTTTCTGCAGTTTTATTTGTTTTCGATACATATCGGCTTTCTTTCTGCAATTTTATTTGTTTTCGATACATATCGGCTTTATTTCTGCAGTTTTACATTTTTCGATACATATCGGCTTTCACTAGTTAAATACTACTAGATGCTATCGTAGGACTCTCCGCCGCCTCGCCTGCACCTGCCAGCCAGCAGGCGTTTCAGTTCGAGAAAGGTGAAAACTGCGCCATCAGCTGCCAACCCGGGCAGTGACATCCAGAACTCCAAATTGGGCACCATCTGGAGCCCGGATCGTTGTCTCGAATAGCGGTTGAACAATATCCCAGCCAGCAAGTAGACGGTGACCAGACAGAAGAAAATGATAAGTAGTACATCTCCGCCGCTCATGCCTCCTCCGTTTGACCCGTCTGTGGCTGTCGGACAGGCATAGCGGCTTCTCAAATCCATAGTTAGCTGGTTGCCGGAGGCGCCCTGCGTGCTCACTGACGACTCTGCTGAGTCTGCAGAGGAAAATTATCAAAACTTTATGCCAAGTTTTATACATTCAGACCAGTCGCAAAGAAGGACGCTTGCAATTGCGATTGCTTTCTCTGCACTGTTTCTACCACTGCAGGGGGCTAATTGTAGCCTAGTGGTTGGAGCGTCGGTCCCACGACTGAAAGGTCGGGAGTTCGATCATCGACCCACTCGGAACTATTTTGTGTCCTTAAGCAAGACACTTAACTCTGCATTGCGTCAGTTCACCCAGCATTAGCTGGGATAATTGAGGGTGTGTGCGTGGCGACCCCCCCCCCCAGTCCTTAGACTGAACAGCCGTACGCAGCCTTAGTCAATTAGCCTTAGTCAATTAGGGCAGCTGTAGTCAATTATTATTAATAATAATATTAATATATTCTAGCACCAGATTTACGAGAACAATATCCTCGCATTCAGAAGTTCCGAAAGTCTCAGCTGCAAATTAATCCAAAATGAATGAGAGTCAGACGAGAAAAAAATTAGGGTCAGACTAATAAAGAATGAGAGCTATACAAGTGGATTGAAATTACTCACTTTTATCGCAAACCAAGTTAACAGTTGTAGTTCGGGTCGAATCTCCACTGAGATAGCGGAGGTACAACTGACTGTTGGTTGGGTCGATACCAAACTTGGCAGACTTTTGCGCTCCAAAGTCTGTGTATGTCTGTGTAAATCCGAATGTGAATAGGCAGGTGGCTCATTTGAAATGAACTGAGAAACCCACTGAAGACACCTGAAAGGAACTGGGAAGCACGTTGAAGACACACCTGAACTGAACTGGGAAAACTCGCTGAGTACACACCTAACATGAATTAGGACACCCGCTGAAGACACCCCTGAAGAGAACTGGGAAACTCGCTGAAGACACTTCTGGAGTGAACTGAGAAACTCGCTGAAGACACCCCTGAAGAGAACTGGGAAACACGCTGAAGATACACTTGAACCGAACTGGGAAACCAGCTGAAAACACCCCTGAAGAGAACTGGGAAACTCGCTGAAGACACCCCTGAAGAGAACTGGGAAACTCGCTGAAGATACACTTGAACCGAACTGGGAAACCAGCTGAAAACACCCCTGAAGAGAACTGGGAAACTCGCTGAAGACACCCCTGAAGAGAACTGGGAAACTCGCTGAAGATACACTTGAACCGAACTGGGAAACCAGCTGAAAACACCCCTGAAGAGAACTGGGAAACTCGCTGAAGACACCCCTGAAGAGAACTGGGAAACTCGCTGAAGATACACTTGAACCGAACTGGGAAACCAGCTGAAAACACCCCTGAAGAGAACTGGGAAACTCGCTGAAGACACCCCTGAAGAGAACTGGGAAACTCGCTGAAGACACCCCTGAAGAGAACTGGGAAACTCGCTGAAGACACCCCTGAAGAGAACTGGGAAACTCGCTGAAGACACCCCTGAAGAGAACTGGGAAACTCGCTGAAGACACCCCTGAAGAGAACTGGGAAACTCGCTGAAGAACACTTGAACCGAACTGGGAAACCACCTGAAGATACACCCTAACCATAAAGCAAGGATTTTCACTCACATAGATAATGCGAAGCATTTCCTGGCAAACTGCGCCATCAGTTTGGCCAGAGCTGCACTGGAACGGCAGGCAGGGATTAAACTGATAAGTATACCCATCTGCCGCTTTATAATTAAACGCCGGACCAGGTGTTGACTGTAGCGGTGACAAATCAATAAACTGGCCGTCCGTGAGTCGACACGAGCAACTGCTGAGCTGCTCAGCGCACACCGCCGCAGCTGCCGATACTGTTGGCGGCGAGGCCTTTGATGTGGCCGTAATTAATACTGCCATTAACTGCGTAGCCAGTAGGCGCAGGTTGAAATATAAAAGATTCATGACTATCAAATACAGTATGTCGTCACCTTTGAATGCCCAACCATTTAAATGGACTTGACCCTTAATCAGTTCATTTTAAATCTCATGCCAGATAAGAATTTGGCTAATATATTTATTTACCTGTGCTAACTTGTACAGAGCCAGAGCGCGGACAAGGTACAAGTAAACTTTCAGTGCACAGTATCGATAAAATGTGCGTCATGCAGGTGCATGCATGCAGTAGATGAGCCTCCCTTTAGCAATCTATTAATATAGCATTTTCTGCCGAACCTTGCACACTCATCTGATTTACATGTACATCATTCTGAACAAGTATATTTTACTGCACACCGGATGTGAGCTTCTGGATTTACCTTGCAAACCATTTTCCATGCTGAGGACCTCAAACACCTGGTCTACCTTAGAACCCAAACCTTAAACACCTGGTCTACCTTAGAACCCAAACCTTAAACACCTGGTCTACCTTAGAACCCAAACCTTAAGCACCTGGTCTACCTTAGAACCCAAACCTTAAAAACCTGGTCTACCTTAGAACCCAAACCTTAAGCACCTGGTCTACCTTAGAACCCAAACCTTAAGCACCTGGTCTACCTTAGAACCCAAACCTTAAGCACCTGGTCTACCTTAGAACCCAAACCTTAAGCACCTGGTCTACCTTATAACCCAAACCTTAAACACCTGGTCTACCTTAGAACCCAAACCTTAAGCACCTGGTCTACCTTAGAACCCAAACCTTAAGCACCTGGTCTACCTTAGAACCCAAACCTTAAGCACCTGGTCTACCTTAGAACCCTAACCTTAAACACCTGGTCTACCTTAGAACCCAAACCTTAAGCACCTGGTCTACCTTAGAACCCAAACCTTAAGCACCTGGTCTACCTTAGAACCCAAACCTTAAGCACCTGGTCTACCTTAGAACCCAAACCTTAAGCACCTGGTCTACCTTAGAACCCAAACCTTAAACACCTTGTCTACCTTAGAACCCAAACCTTAAGCACCTGGTCTACCTTAGAACCCAAACCTTAAGCACCTGGTCTACCTTAGAACCCAAACCTTAAGCACCTGGTCTACCTTAGAACCCAAACCTTAAGCACCTGGTCTACCTTATAACCCAAACCTTAAGCACCTGGTCTACCTTAGAACCCAAACCTTAAGCACCTGGTCTACCTTAGAACCCAAACCTTAAGCACCTGGTCTACCTTAGAACCCAAACCTTAAGCACCTGGTCTATCTTAGAACCCAAACCTTAAGCACCTGGTCTACCTTAGAACCCGAACCTTAAGCACCTGGTCTACCTTAGAAACCGAACCTTAAGCACCTGGTCTACCTTAGAACCCGAACCTTAAGCAACTGGTCTACCTTAGAACCCGAACCTTAAGCACCTGGTCTACCTTAGAACCCGAACCTTAAGCACCTGGTTCACTTTGGAACCTAGGTCAGTTCCGAATAACTATTTTAAATATTCAATATTCCGAAGTCCTCATAAAATGATACACGGGTACTCATATGATTAAAAACTAACACGCAAAACATAGATTAGCCAGCCATATATAAAAATTAGGATTTTTCGAACTTATTGAGTCATCAATAAAACAGGAATTATTTATTCATTGATTAGAAAACATAATAAATAAATTTATTAAATATACTTTATTCTCTGATATTAGCAACGAATTATAGGTAAAACTGGGTGGAATAGGCTTGAAAATCTTTCTTTAAAAAAGCACTGTGTAATGCGACAACGCACCGAAAAGACTTAGAAAAACTGAGATTTTTTCTGTTGCCCACAAAGTACATGCAGACTATGACATACCGACAGATAGACATGCTAGAGAGTCAGCGCATTGTTGATATTGAAGCAGGGCGGCGGCGGCGGGGGCGGCGCAGGAAAGAGACGCGTTAAAACAAACGATATTTTCTAAGAAACCCAAAACCGAACTGATATATTCGATTTAATATTAATTTATTTAAAACAATCATTTTATAATTAACCAATGCAGCATGATCGACAAATACTACTCGAAAAACATTGTAAAACTAGCAATTCAGTAGCAATATTAGAAAATCAGATGATGAAAGCCTGGCGAAATCTGGCGAAGCTACTTAAGCAGAACTTCGAGCAAAATTGCAGATCAGGCAGATCACTTAAACGAAATTTATAGTGTGCAAAAATATTCAGCAGCATGTTTTCAGTGCAAAATTGAAGTTCAATAATCATTACTTTGGTTATATTATATGCATAAAATAACATGCAATCAGAATTGGGAATCAATAGGGCAGGACAGCACCTGGACACGGTTTTAGTTAATACAAACTAGCTAATTAATTATGCGTAGCAAAATTACTCGGATAATTAACTGTCGAAATGAAATAAAAAAATATTTACGAACAGCTTTAATAGTTTGATAAGCAAATTTATCCGTATTGAAAACTCATTAAGATATGATTTTAATTTTAGCACAGTGGCATTTGACGTTCACAGATACTGGAATAACTAGATGGGCCACTCAGCACATTTGCGTGTAAGCTACTTTCAGTTCAGTAGTAAGTTAAACAGAAGCATTTTATTGTCTTTTTAAAGCCAAGGCTCATTTATTGGCTCTTACCCCCCCCCCCCAGCCCAGCTTAAACCCTCCAACCGCGCCTTTCCACTCTACCCCCGCCCCGCCGGCTCCAATTTTTATTGCCTTTCTCGGAATTCCAGCCTAAAGCTGCCATGTACATTTCAGTGGACTGGCCAATGTACATTATTGCTGAACCAATTAGTAAGCTGTTTACGCCTGGAAGGTTGGGATTCTAAACTTATCAAATTCATTACAACTGCCTTTATTTTTATAAAATAACTTTATTCTTTCTTTGCTACTGAACTACTGAAAGTAGAAAGCTGTTTTACTAAGTATATATGCCCGAGTGGCCCATCTACGGTAGTTATTTTAGAACCTGTGTTTCTGACAGCAGATTTTAAGCAAGATTTGTTCAGCCTGATTCTAGGAAAACGTTTTGAAGGCTGGATTTGATGTCTTTCTCGCAAATACATAAATTTAGGATTAATTTTTTAAAATCTAAATTAAAAGTTGAATTTCCAGCCTTCAATACGTGTTTTTTTCGCACAAATTAAAACAAAAAACTGTTCACTTTAATTTCAATATAATAACCGACTGCAGCCGCTGCACATCACTGCTAGAGATCGCCGAAGTCGGTCGCGCCCGCCAGGTGTGCAGGCGGCGAGCAGACAAACGGAGCGGTGGAATTCGACGACTGTTGAAAGGTATCAACAATGCTGATCAAGGTAGTCAGGGTGCCAATAACAAAGCCCATCAGGCCGAAGGACACGATGAACAGGTTCTTAGCGTGAGAGCAGGCGGAATTCCGGCTAGACGATGAGGCCGAAGCTGAGCCTGGTTCGTCTGTTACGTTGTAATCGTCGGATTCTGTAAACAATGGGGGTTTGGCGTGCAATATTCGCAAGAGGGCTGTGGGGCCTTCAGCGACATGATCCCACAACCACACAGCGCTAAGGTTATTCTGCACATTCTGCTGATTCGTGAGCACATTCAACATACATTCGGAACACCCGGCCGGTTCGGCCGGCTGGCGAAGGGGCCAGCCAAGGTTAAGTCGCAAAAATGTCCGCCCGATAAAACAAAACAAATATGCACTATTTACTAATTAGATGACGAGGCATTTAGCTTTTAGAACTACAGTCTAGTTACTCCTGCCGTTTACCCAAAACTTCGTTAGGTTTGGCTTAGTTTTTTTATTGGTAGCTAAGTTGCATTTTTGATAACAAAGTAAGTTGCAAGGCCGGTGTAAATCAGAGGGGGAGTTGCGCATGCAACAAGCCACAAATGGAAGTGTTTGAGCATGGAATCGAACCAGGATGTCGTGTGGCGCGAGAGTCTAGCCATAAAATCTCATTACAGAGTAATTAACAATCGGTAATGGATATTAATCAATCAAATGTATAATAAAGTACTTTTAAAAGTACATTTAGATCTGGCGTCTCAGAATCACTCACCTACAATGGGGCCGCTAAACACCATGTAATCAATGATAGGCGGAAAGATCAAAGCCAGACAAGAGCTGCTGAATGCGCCAATGAGAGCAATCATTAAATCCAGGTGAGGCACAACAACGGCGGCCGCGAAGGTGAACAGCACCAGGCCGATCCTGATGGCGGCTTCGGCAACTTGCCGACGCCATGGGCCGAAAATTCGAGCGTTGGCCCAGCCGACAATGATAACAGCCGGCACGTAGAACTGCAGCCCGTAGGAGATGTACAGCGAAGCGGCAAACAGCGGCCTGATGAGCTGGTAGACCCACAACTTGTCATTAATCGTATAGGTGATGGAGCCTTGCACGCTTTCGTTGAATTTCAAATAGCCGTAGAATCCAACAGCAGTGTAGGAGCACGTCACAATGGTCATGCCCAGCTGTAGTACGCCGGTAAAGCCGCCAAACTCCTCCGGCCTGTGCATACGGGACTCGATTGGCAATACTAGCGAAATGCCTTCGAATGCGAATATAATTAAACCGAATGCTATTGGCCACAGATTGACCGGCTTTATTAACGCGTATTCTCTGTAGTCTGGCAGATCCTGTATAAATAATAAGATCAATTAATTTAATTAAGCTACTAACGCATCAAACACTTCGAAAGATGCGAATATGCGATTAGCTGTAGCGTGGTTGATAATAATGACACACTGTACGTAGCTAAAAAAAGTAACAAGGGCGTGAGGATGGGCAATACAGCACGGGTGGGGTAGAGATTTTAAATTGTCCGACTAATGTACATATGTTTGAGCGGAGGATAATGTACATTGCAGGCCCGGGGAACGTGACACGATGGGCAATAAAATAGGGGCAGAGAATTCACAATCTAACCACTAGTGTACATAGGCTAGCGTGACCGGTAATGTACATTAAGGACGCAGCAGCTGAATTAACCCCCCCCCCAGTCCATGCCCGGGGCCATAAAATTTAGTTGTAGAAAAAGTAGCGGAGCTTGCGTTAGTAGATAAAGTAATAACAAAAGTAGGAAGCCATACAAAAAAGTATCCTATTGTATTGTATCAAACAAAACTACTGAGTTAAGTAACCTATTACTAGTAGTAGCATATTTATTGTTCGACCCAATATTAAACAGACAAACTTGCCATCAAGTAGACATGCGATTAAATAATGACATTAGAAATGCAAATCAAACGTGAAATCATATTTAGCTTAGCTTATAAAATTAAATGTTAGAATACGAGCTGCTTAATAAGAGTATTAATGTCTAACGTGAGTAGATATTAATAGATTAGTAATAAAAATATAAAGACAATCGCGAAATTAGAAACGAAAAATCTGAATCATAGAGAGGAAAGCAACAAACAAAAACTGAAACAAGTAGATAAACACGGAGGCAAAAAACACAGCCACAATTCTGACCTGCAAGCAGTAGGTAAATACGAGGACCAATCCAATAGCGGTCATCACATTAGCCAGCATTGAGAAGTAGCTCAGCAGTCTAAGATTCCGAACGAACACGTAGGGCAGAAGGCAGACCATCACCAGAACCTTATAGATATTTACATCCCAATTAGAGGAGCCCGGCTGCAGGTTGCAGTCGACTAGCTGGTGCAAATTATCCGACACGAACAGGATGTACACGCAGCAGAATCCAATTTGCGTTATCAATAATGAAACGTTCACGAATGACCTGAATGCGCCCGAGTTTAGTGGCGTTAGAACAATAATTGAAAACGCATGTAGTTAATAACACCATATGAGCATATATATGGCACGGTTAGGGGTAGCCCGGCTCAAAGTCCTTCGTGGGTTAAGCTGCTAGACAAATAGCAAAATTACAGCAAACTTAAAATGCTACCAATGAACCATTACACAATTGCCTTAGTAGTTTTCCTGGACTCTACTTCAGTACCTGTCTTGGAGTCTACCTCAGTACCTGTCTTGGAGTCTGCCTCAGTACCTGTCTTGGAGTCTTCCTCAGTACCTGTCTTGGAGTCTGCCTCAGTACCTGTCTTGGAGTCTGCCTCAGTACCTGTCTTGGAGTCTGCCTCAGTACCTGTCTTGGAGTCGATCTCAGTACCTGTCTTGTAGTCTGTCTTAGTACCTGTCTTGGAGTCTACCTCAGTAAGTACCTGTCTTACATGTCTTGGAGTTCTGTCTTAGTACCTGTCTTGGAGTCTGCCTCAGTACCTGTCTTCGAGTCTGCCTCAGCACCTGTCTGAAAGTCTACCTCAGTACTTGTCTTGGATTCCACCCTATGCGCTATGAAAAATTCAGCAAACAAATATTTGTATCTCCTAACGATAAACATATTTGTGGTGATGAAATTCTGAAATATTATTAATATGATAGTGAGATAGTCTCAAGTAACCACTCGTAACTATCAACTCGTAACTGGGTAACAAGCCAAAATAAAAAAACGGAAAAGTAAACTGATACCCAATTTGTCCTAATAAAAGTCTTAACCATGCTTAAAAGTCTTAACGATGACAGTGCAGTGACCAGTCTAAAATAAACAACTTGGCAATTAATTATTACTGAACAATTCTACAGAATTTTCTTAGAAATAAGTCAAAACGATCATTAAAAAACTCACTTAAGAACATTTGCTAGTTTATCCCGGCCAGGAAATCGTTGCAAAGTTGCTTCGTACATTACTTGCGAGTAGTCTAAGTAGGACACGCGTTTGCTAAAAACGATAACAAATAAAAATTGGTTACCAGACAAGTCGAAGAAAGCGCACTAAGAAGAAGAGGCTTACATTCGACGCAAGTACTGAGCAGACCGCACCAACAAATGCATGCTGTGGGTGGCAATGCAACCTATGGCGAGTATTGTCAATGGCCCGAGCTGCAAATTTGATAATAAATCATTATTAAACGGATGAATCATAATATTCCCTAAATATAATATAAACCTATAGTAGAACTTACTAAAAAGCCAAGATTTTTAACAGCCACGGGCATGGCAAGTATTCCAGTGCCCAGGTTGCCTTTCAGAACGTTCATTAGGCTCGACATGTTGCTGAAATATAATCATATAAATATTATCATATACAAGGTAGATCTGAGTTAGGGTAAATAGGGTCTGGGTTAGGGTAAAAGGGTCTGGATTAGGGTAATAGGGTCTGGGCAAGGGTAAATAGGGTCTGGGAAGGGTAAATAGGGTCTGGGCTAGGGTAAATAGGGTCTGGGCTAGGGTAAATAGGGTCTGGGCTAGGGTAAATAGGGTCTGGGCTAGGGTAAATAGGGTCTGGGCTAGGGTAAATAGGGTCTGGGTTAGGGTAAATAGGGTCTGGGCTAGGGTAAATAGGGTCTGGGCTAGGGTAAATAGGGTCTGGGCTAGGGTAAATAGGGTCTGGGCTAGGGTAAATAGGGTCGTGGGCTAGGGTAAAAGGGTTTGGGTTGGGATTTCATATTTTTATATCAAATGAAAATTTGACATTGCAGATCTAAACCCTGCTTAGCTATGTTTAGACAATAAAATAATCGATTTTTATTTGATAAGAAAGCAACGTACGAATTTCTAGAATTGTCCAATCCATGCGGGTCGGACGCTTCTAGGCTGTCGTTATTAATAGACTGACTCATAGCGTTGGGCCTGTCGTCCTGATAGGCCCATTCTGGTCCGTCCTCGCCATTGTCTGGCTGACCCGTCAGCAGGGCTGAACGCTCAGACATGCTTCCTTCTTCGTCGCGCGACCGCAAACTCGTGACTACTAGGAATTTGTTAATGAGACTTTTTGGCTCGTAGACGCAGCATGAGTAAGAGAGGAAAAGGGTGTTCTGTACTTGCACTTTTCGTCCTTTCGTCCCCGCGCGTGGCTAGTTAATGTTCATTCGTTTATTATCTAATAAGGTAGCTATTTTTAGAACGTACAGTCCAAGGCGGGGATTCCCGCGAGGGAAATTCCAATAAAACCTAGCTTGACACTTAAAACATTGAAAAGATTGTCTACACTGTAAAATAAAAACGAATACAGCAAAGTTAATTACTAAGGTTTGTAATTGGCCTGTAAAATCACTAATACGGCACCGATTTTATTTACAAAAGATGAAATTAAAATCATTTTAATATTGAGTTACAATAAATAAAGAATGACTTTATTAAAACTGGGCGGAGTTTTTATGCTAAGCTACTTAGTAAGTAGTATGAAACTAGAATTTTCTCACACCCGTTGCACTTAAGCTTGTAAAAATGGTCCAGTATCAGAAATTTCGAGCTTTTGAAAAAGCCAAGTGAAAAATCTGAATTTAAATCCTACATAGGTGCATCGGAATAGTTAGCCAGGTGCACAACTCGATTCGGTTGGCACTCTAATCTGCAAAGCGGGCACCTGCCGGTGAGTTGCAGACAGCGCACAATGCAAGCCCAACAGAACACGTGACCGCAGAGGGCGATTGCGCTGGCCTCAAGAACTCGATCGCAGCACAATGGACAGATTCGATTTAATCGGCCATTGTTATTATTGGCTTCGGCTTCGAAAGTCTGCTTCTCCTGCAAAGACATCGAATCTGTTGGATTATCCGACGGCTCTGCAGTTGGAGCGGCCGCGCCTGCGGCAGCCAATGCCGAGGCTAGGGAGCGCATTTGATTAACTGCGCGCCCAGCTAAGCGCGCCAAACTCAGCCAGCCAATCAGGCGATACAGAGTCTCGGTCACGTGACCCAGGCCGGGACGACTGCGCAGATAATTAATACCCAGAACTCGCTTGCTTAATTGATAATAGGAACCGTTGATGTAGAATAAAGCGCTGTTCAACTCGTACGCGCTGGTTGCTAGGGCGCTTAAACGGCTTAGCAATGCCAGTCGACGTCTTTGAATAGGTTCTGACAGCGTCAGATCGGAGCGACACCTGTGCTCAGCCCGTCTGAGCAGCCACAGCAACAGGTCGGGGAACAGGCACTGCAGTAGGATTAGGAATAGGCGAGCTCGACTACCGGGGAGACGGCGGCGACTGCGGTCGACCTGGCGGAGATAGACGAGATTGGTGAAGCCTAGCAACTATAAAGCAGCGGTATAGCAACCACGTAGCAACCATAAGCAATTAAAAGAAAGCATAAGCAAGAACAAGCAACTATAAGCAACCACATAGCAATCATTAGCAACCATAAGCAATTACATAGCAACCGCATAGCAACCGTAAGCTAGCATATGCAACCACATAGCAACTGCACAGCAATTGCATCTATATCAACCAAAAGCAACCACGTAGCAACCGCATAGCATGCACAAGCAACAAACAGCATAGTAACTATATAGCAACGGTATAGCAACCACATAGCAACCGCATAGCAACCATAAGCAACTGAATAGAAACCATAAGCAACTGAATAGAAACCATAAGCAACGGCATAGCAACAATAAGCAACCGTATAGAAACCATAACAACCGCTTAGCAACATTCCTAGTTCCTTAACCATGGCGTTTGAAACCTTATCTAGAAACTTGTCCAGTCCGCACCTGCACAAGATTGACGTACTCTTCGCCAAGAGTCTGCAAGCACTGCGCAGTGGACGCCCCGTAGTACAAAGCTTTCGAGGCAACTTGACCGAAAGCAGACAGTCCCGACCTGCAGGCGGTGTAGCGCTCCAATCCCAGAACTGCCAGCGCTAATCTGTCCAGGTGCTCAGCTATCCTACTAATCCACAATTCGTCCATACGATAAGCTCGGACTAACTCCGCGTGACTTGGCAACAAACTGGATGCTGTAGTAGCATTAGACTTTGCCGAAGTTGATGGCTCTTTAGAATCCATGATGATTAGTTTAATCAAAGCCAGTCACCCTTCATAGATACAACCAATTTTGTTGAGCGAAGCGCAGCAGAGATAAGTTTGTTTAACAATGAATTATGGAAGCCAGCTTAGCATTCAACCGTGTGTAAATTCTAAGAAAAAAACACCATTTTAACCCCTAGCTTGTCCAATGTTCATTCATTTCCATTGAATATTGGGCACCACAAGAGCCGAGTGAGTTTTCGCAGTCAAAATCTCATGACACCTTTTACTATTCGAAAGTCCTCCGTTACGATAAGATAGAAATAAAAATAAAAGGCTGTATACACTACTGATGATAGCATCAGTCCTGTCTGTCTGCCGGTCATAGTGTCTGTCATAGTGTCTTAGTATCTGTCTGTCTGTCTGTCTGTCTTAGTGTTTAAGTGTCTTAGTGCCTGTCTTATCGGTCTGTCTAGCTGTCTGTCTGTCTGTCAGTCTGTCTGTCTGTCTGTCTGTCTGTCTGTCTGTCTGTCTGTCTGTCTGTCTGTCTGTCTGTCCGTCTATCTGTCTGTCTTAGTGTTTTAGTGTCTTAGTGCCTGTCTTATCGGTCTGTCTAGCTGTCTGTCTGTCTGTCTGTCTGTCTGTCTATCTTTCTAAGAACTTAGAAATAGAAATATTATCGCGATTAAAACAAATGTTGAATATTGAAAAACCACATTAAAATATTAAAATCGATAGTTGGAAAAGTATATTTTTATTCTTGAACACAGAAGGCACTGGAATGTTTCTATTTCTAAAGTCCAAGTCTTTAGCTCCCGCAAGGAGATGGTTGTCACCCCCTACTGCAGATGCGGCGACCCAGTCGCTCTCAGACATTTGAATTCGTCAGTCTCCATGTAGGCCCGCAACTTGGGTCTGGCGGCGAACTCCGTGTAGAATGCCTTCAATACCGGAGTGTTGTCAAGAGACTCCGGCCTGAGCAGTTGCAGGTAGTAGAGCACATCAAACAGTGCATAGTCGGCAATGGTCAGTTTACCCAGCGCCAGGTGCTTGGCCGAAGCCGGCTGAGCAGCCAGACGAGTTTCAAAGATTTCCAACATATCGGGCAGCGAGTTCAGAAACGGTTGTAGCAATTTTTCAAAGTCAATGTGCACCACGTTTAACAGACGATTGCGCAAGTCCAAGGTCTGGTCTAGCCACATGTCTACCTGGGCCTGCTCGATGCTATTAGAACCCATTAGGCCGTGCTCGCGAGCAAGGTAGCGAGCAATGGAATGCGACTGGGCAATCTGGATTGAACCATCGACTGTGAGCACTGGCAGCTGTTTGAACGGATAGTTGGGCTTGGCAGCCGGCCAATTGGCTCTGTCGTACTCGGTGTACTTGTATGGAATGCCCTGATCGGCCAGCATCAGGCGGATTAGATTGGCTTTACCCTTGGCTGGCAAGTAGGTCAATTCGTATTTCTGCGACATAATCAATCTTTTCTCCGATATAAGCTTAGTTGTACAAGTTGCTTCTGGTGTTGTCTCGTAAGCGACGCAAAAGTCAACTTGCTTTTCGAGGCAAGCAACACGCTCAAGGTGTAAGAGTTTTATAGCTAACCAACTTCGATTGAAAAGCCGCGAGTCGCTTTAGTTGATCAAACGTCTTCCAAAGTCCACCACACAGCTTTGCACAAGCAACAAAGTGTCATAGTGTTATCTAAGTGTTTTAGTGTGGCAAATTTAAACCTGATAATCTAAACAAAAGTAAATTTTCTACAGTATAAACAAATACAAATTGTTCGCATGGAGACCAGCCATAACGAAAAAGTTCAAAAATTTTGAGCGCGCATCTCGAAAATAAAAATTGCAAATACCTCTGAATTCCGAATCAATCTGATAAGTAGAAATTGAAATAAAAATTACCAGCAGCTTTGACTAGAAGCTCCTCACAGAATGACCGACAGCTCTATGACTAGAATCTCCTCACAGAATGACCGACAGCTCTATGACTAGAACCTCTTTACAGAAATGACCTGCTGCTCTATGACTAGAACCTCCTTACACAATGACCGACAGCTCTATGACTAGAACCTACTTACAGAAATGACCTGCAGCTCTATGACTAAAATCTCCTTACAGAAATGACCTGCTGCTCTATGACTAGAATCTCCTTACAGAAATGACCTGCAGCTCTATGACTAGAATATCCTTACAGAAATGACCTGCAGCTCTATGACTAGAACCTCCTTACAGAATGACCGACAGCTCTATGACTAGAACCTACTTACAGAAATGACCAGCAGCTCTATGACTAAAATCTACTTACAGAAATGACCAGCAGCTCTATGACTAGAATCTCCTTACAGAAATGACCAGCAGCTCTATGACTAGAACCTACTTACAGAAATGACCAGCAGCTCTATGACTAGAATATCCTTACAGAAATGACCAGCAGCTCTATGACTAGAACCTACTTACAGAAATGACCAGCAGCTCTATGACTAGAATCTCCTTACAGAAATGACCAGCAGCTCTATGACTAGAATATCATTAACAAAACCAAGGACCACTAGAAGAAGAAGGACGGGACACTTCGTTTCTTGGAAATTTTATTAAAGGCTGATTTTCACGGAAAAATGCACTAGCGAGATAGGAACATTTCACATTTTTTACTTTAAAATGGTGATAGCTTTTTATTGGAAGCAGATACAAAGCTCTTCTTTTGATATAAATTACAAAACATGTTGCTTCAACGGATTTTATAAAGATTTTTTTTCATGCATAATTGATCTTCATATTATTTTAGTTACTATAGCTACTTATTTTATATAAAAAGTATAAAACTAAAATGAATAAGCAGTGAATTGGGCAGCCAACAGTTTTTTTAATGACATATTGCTAAAATAGATGCATTTGATTAATAATATGAAGATCAATTATTCAAAAAAATCTTTATAAAATCCGTTGAAGCAACATGTTTTGTAAGTTATATCAAAAGAAGAGCTTTGTATCTGCTTCCAATAAAAAGCTATCACCATTTTAAAGTGAAAAAAAGTGAAAATTTCCTATCTCGCTAGTGCATTTTTCCGTGAAAATCAGCCTTAATTTCCAAGAAACGAAGTGTCCCGCCTTTCTTCTTCTAGTGGTCCTTGAACAAAACATGAAATCGTGAAGACGTCATTATAATAAAATTGAAAAGATGTATTTTTTTAATTTAAAGACTATTGGCCATAGATAAAAGGGTTATTATTAATAATACAAATATGAAAACAGATATATGTATTAGAGTAGAAAAATAAATAACCATTTATCAAAAAGAGGGAAAGCTGAAGCTGAAGTTGTTTTCAAGTTGAAGAAAGCGGCTTTTGCAATTTGTTGATAACAATAATAAAATTATAACCGGAAAATATTGCAGGAAGCAAACAGATAGGACTAGGCTTATAAAATATGAAAACAGCCATTATTGATTAGCAATTGATAGTAAAAAATAAATTACTCCAACACCTCAACAAAGTGAAATCAATTTCTGCGTGCATTGTTATAATGGCAAAATGAATAATTTGAGTAAATTTTATTAAGCGTCTAGAGACGGTGGTTCAATCAAACTCAAACCACATTCACTACTCAAACTTCACTACTCAAAGATGATCTGTCCCAGTGAACTTGGCCTCCTTAATGTCGTCACGGTTGAGGAAGGCGGCGATTTTCTCGCGACCGCCAAAAGCTTCGTAGAACGCCTTGACAGAGGGCAGACTGTCGGTGCAGTTGGGGCTCAGAGCCACCAGAGCTAGCAGCAGGTCGAAGAAAATGTAATCAACAAGGGTAATCTTGCCAAGCAACAGGTGAGTCTTGTCCTCCTGACTCGCCAGCTGCTTCTCAAACGGTTCCAGTAGGGCTGGAACAGACTCTAGAAACGGCTGCTTGCCGGTCTCATAGTTTTCGTAGATCATTCGCAAAAACTTCATTCGAATGTCGATTGTCTGATCGATCCACATTTCAATTTGGGCCTGCTCGATGTTGTTGCTACCCATTAGGCCGTGCTCGCGGCCAAGGTAGCGAGCGATGGTGTGAGACTGAGATATTTTAGTTTCGCCATTGATCGTGAGCACTGGCAGTTGGCCAAATGGCGTTGTAGGCTTCACTTCAGCCCAGGTGTCCTTAGTGATTAAGTTGAACTTGTACTCAATAGACTGGTCCTCCAAGATCAGACGGATCATGTTGCCCAGGCCTTTCACTGGGAAATAGGTCAGCTCGTAGGTGTTGCTGGACATTGCGGCTGCGGGTTTGCAATAATTTTGTGTTCACTTTATATGCTGGAATTGAATGCGGTTTTTAAAATGTGGTGCACTATAACTAAAACGACACCACAGTCAAAGTTCACGTCTACACACTTATGGTTACCTGGATCATGTTCTCACAATTTTTTGATATTGTTTCCTATATAGGCTAATACCGCAATATCTGTCAGGATAAAACCATTGACAAAAAGCCTGTGAAAACTTACAAGAATGAATGAAGATTTATATTAGGATACCGTTTGAGTAAAAGTTATAGCTCGCAGTTAATAAGTAGCTAAGTTTAGAAATCGGCGGCTACAGTGAGAGAGAGAATCTGCCATGAGTCTACCAGCTGCTATATATTTACGGACAACTGCAGTCTATCCACGTGGTTGAGGCGGGTTTAGACGAGGTAATGATCGATACACTGAATAAGCCTAATGCGCAGTCAGCATGCAGAGCTGTATACGACTCGTAGAAGAAACGAAACGACTTGGGACTTGAGTGGCCATTCCAATTCGCTACACAATTTATGATTGGCATAGCAGTTGGAAAGGCAGACATAGTCCATTGCAGCTGCAGCAGCTGGTTAGTCTAACGTATTTAATATTGAGCTGAGCGAATGAACGCGGACCTGGATTTTTCAGAGCCCTGGTAAGTTGAGCTACCAGAGCATGCAGGGGATACGGCTACTCAATAATACTACCCTGGAGCAAAACTAGCTAGATTAAACTAGTCGCGAGTGGGGATCAAATCCAATACATGCCCAGAAGTATAAGACGCGCAATTAACAATTATGATTTGTACTTTTCTCTCTACAGCTAATTTGTGTTCCTCTGACATTATGTAAACATGTTTCTTGTCATCATTGAAATGTGTTCCAAATGAGAAAAATTACATTGTATATGGACTCTATGTCATTCCTTGGTTTCCCGTCCAGATGTTTAACTTAAGACGTCCACCCTATTCAGGTACTATCTCTCACGACCAGAGAGAGTTGATTAGATAGTAAGAAACCCACACTTTGTAGAAAATAAAATGAGTCATTTAGCCTAAAAAGATTTTGACGGACAAGCAGACCCCGTACCGTCTCTAATCGAAAGCATACAACAACCTCCAAAAACAGTCTAGCAGAGACCAACTTCTAGGTTGCTTTACGAAAAGACTTCACTGGTGGAAACTACACAAAATGATTACATAGTGTCACTATTTCACGTATCTCCCTTGGCTTATCGTACAACACACACGCTACACATTGTAATTCTAATATGCTAGATCTGAAACTAATATCAATTAAATTGACAGACTAATGCTTTTACAATCGGATCGATTTTCTATTAAATTATCTATACCTAACACTGAATTGACTCGTAATAAACATTCTCATTCTCTAAGCTGCTTCAAACATAGAAATAAACAGTAAACCACTCTACTAAGAAATAAGTAGAACTAAACGAGTTATATTTAATTACTAGAAATGGTGTGCAGTTTTTTCTGCAGATAGAATATTTTAACAAATTTTCTGCAACACAACGGTGAAGAAACGAAGTAATTCTAGCCAGAAAAATTGAATTGAATTTTAAACTAGAAGTGATGCCGTTTGCTTAACATATATATATAAAATGTTTAATCAAAAAGTATACGGAAAAGATCTTCTAAAAGCATTTAGATAAACAGACAACTGTACTTGTACTAGGAAAATGTCACAGCTAGGGTTATAGAAGATGGAATGCTAACGATAGTAAACTACAAGGGTTGTTAGCTCTCACATCAGTCATATAGTTTCGATTTCAATTCCACACTGGTTTCCAAGAACAATCGAGCAAATTTAAACATGCATCGATCCGGTGAACTTCATCGACTTGATCTCTGGCTTTTCCAGGAAAGCGTGCAGATTCTTCCTGGCACCGAAGCTGGTGTAGAACGCTTTGACGTGGGGCGAGCTGTCAAGACAGGTCGGGCTCAGAGCAACCAGCACGAGGAGCACATCGAACACGATGTAGTCAGCCACGGTCAGCTTGCCGAACAGCAGGTGAGCACTGTCTCCAGTCAGCTGCTTCTCAAACGGCTCCAGCTGGGCTGGAATTGAGTCGATAAACGGCTGCTTGCCGGCCTCATAATTTTCGTAGATCATTCGCAAAAACTTCGTTCGAATGTCGATTGTCTGATCGATCCACATTTCAATTTGGGCCTGCTCGATGTTGTTGCTACCCATCAGGCCGTGCTCGCGGCCAAGGTAGCGAGCGATGGTGTGAGACTGAGATATTTTAGTCTTGCCATTGATCGTGAGCACTGGCAGCTGGCCAAATGGCGTTGTAGGCTTAAAGTCAGCCCAGGTGTCCTTAGTGATTAAGTTAAACTTGTACTTGATAGACTGGTCCTCCAATATCAAACGGATCATGTTGCCCAGGCCTTTCACTGGGAAATAGGTCAGCTCGTAGGTGTTGCTGGACATTGCGGCTGCGGGTTTGCAAATATATATAGCTCGTAAATATACTGGAAGAACTTCTACAGATGTTTTCCATCTGTCTGTATGCTAAGTAAAGCATAGCTGGGGATCAAGGGGGGGGGGGCTTTAGAAGTGTTGAAAGGAGTCAACAGAAATGGTCAGCCAATTGTTGTGGACATCCGGCATGACTTTTTGTCTAGTTTTTAGGTGGCTTCATAGGATGGTCGGTGCGCACTATTGAAAACCAGAAATCGACACCACAATCAAAGTTGGCGTCATAAGTTTATCGAGACTAAACTTGGGTGGACGCCTGGATCATGGTCTCTCAAATTTGTGTTTTTGTTTCCTATACATTGACTATACCTCAATATAGCTCAGGGTGGAACCATTGAAAACTCTATCCAACAATAAAAACGCTAGTGAAAACTTACAAGAATGAAGACTTAAAGAATTAGTGATAATAACCAGACAAATGAACTGAATCTAAAACCGGATATGATGCCGCATGCTTAAAATATGTATATATAGTGTTGATTCCAAAATTATACGAACTAAAATAAAAACAGCTGATTAGACGATCTTCTAGTAATAATAAATAAACAAACAACAGTTGTAATAATACAGCTAAAAAATAGTCATAATTAGGGTTATAGAAGATAGTAGAATGCTAACGATAGTGAACTACAATAGTTATAAGCTCTCATATCAGCCGTATAGTTTCGAGTTCAATGGCAGACTGTTTAAAAAACAGCATTGATAATCCTAGCCGATTTAAAGATGCGGCGATCCGGTGAACTTCATCGACTTGATCTCTGGCTTTTCCAGGAAAGCGCGCAGATTCTTCCTGGCACCGAAGCTGGTGTAGAACGCCTTGACGTGGGGCAAGCTATCCAGACAGGTCGGGCTCAGAGCGGTGAGCACGTGAAGCACATCGAACACGATGTAGTCAG
Organism: Macrostomum lignano; assembly: GCA_002269645.1. Taxonomy (NCBI): domain Eukaryota; kingdom Metazoa; phylum Platyhelminthes; family Macrostomidae; genus Macrostomum; species Macrostomum lignano. The sequence goes on along the minus strand of NIVC01002503.1, from coordinate 81,182 downwards.
CCAGGGTCAGCTTGCCAAGCAGCAGGTGAGCACTGTCTCCAGTCAGCTGCTTCTCAAATGGCGCTAATTCGGTCGGGATAGATTCAAGGAACGGCTTGAGTCCGTTCTCATAGTCGGTGTAGATCATTTTGGCGAATTTTTTGCGCAAATCGGCGCTCTGGTCGATCCACATTTCAATTTGGGCCTGCTCGATGTTGTTGCTACCCATCAGGCCGTGCTCGCGGCCAAGGTAGCGAGCGATGGTGTGAGACTGAGCAATCTGGGTCGATCCGTTAACAGTGAGCACTGGCACCTGGCCAAACGGTGTAGTCGGCTTCACCTGGGGCCAGTTCTCCCCTACCGGCTTGTACTCGTACGGGATGCCCTGATCCTCCAGGACAATGCGAACCATGTTACCGTAGCCCTTCACGGGAAAGTACATGAACTCGTATTTGTTGCCAGACATTTCTAGATCGCTTGTGTTCGTTAGTTTGTTTTGGTCTGAAATTGAAAGAAATGAAGAATAAAAAACTGTTGTGTAAACTTTCAAAATAAAGTATATTCTCATCAACATTAAAAAGGTCGCCGCCTTTGAGACTGCGCAGACTGCAAAGATTGGATGGATTGAAGCTTCCGCCCGGTTTTTCATTGTTTTGTTAAACCTTTTTTGAATATCAAAATGGTTGGCCAGGTGATAGACGCTAGTCGAAACACACTGCTCACTGGGACGACTTTTCAATGTTGCCGAGTATATATTAAACAATGTCATTTGTGATTAAACTGCCTGTAAAGAATTCAAAAGAGTTTCAAGAGTTCAAAAAGCCCTTTTAGGGCCAGTTGACGCTACTGCCAGTAGTATATGAACTATTGCTCAAATATTGGCCGAAACCGTTTTAAAAATCTGGTCTGAACTAACAAATTATTGATTTGAACATACTTTCACTCGTACTTTACTGAATCACTAATGACATTGCTTAACTTAGTTATATTAATAAAACAAGTTTTAATAATGACCGTCATATATTTGAAACTTACAATAACACAGTTGAGAAGAGCAGATCGCTATGACAGACAGAGAGTGGCAGAATTGTTAGACTTGAGAAGGGTTTATATATAGTACAGAGAAGAAGGAAGGCTTCTATTAACACAACTGGATTTGCGGGGAGGTGAGTTGGATTGAACCGACCAGCCACCTCTCTCCACCGTCGGGACCACACCCCATGCCCGTCCCCCTGGTTTAAACCAGTTGAGGCACGGAGAAAGTACACGGAATTTTGTAAGAAAAACCACGACCGCGAGACTCTAGACCGGCTGTATAGCCACCTCAGAACGCCCAGCCAATGAGATATTTGAGCGGATAGGTAAATGAGTGTACCTAACCACACCCACCCATCCACATATACAGCAGCCAACCTCTCCACTCCGTCTCTCAAACAAACGACGTATAATCAACGTTGTTCTTGCGTAGAAAACAGGCAGACGCGTGAATGACACGCTGCTACTTGAACTAGCACTCCGTCAGTCGCTTCAATTCAATCCAGGGCAAGAGTAAGACCCACCACAAGTCGTACGAACAATGCAAGCTTCCATTTAAAGAACTAATTCTACTTTTTTGTTAAGCTTTGATTATCGATTATTTCCATCGATTATCTTCACTTAACTGGTTAACAGCACAGTGGATGACAACAGACTAGCACACCCAGTCCCGTTTTTGGGGCTTGCTTGAACTGAATGTATAGGCATAGAAGCATGGGGATGCAAGGGTTTTTTAGCTTCAAATTGAGCTTTGACTAGCAACCTGCGCCCCCCCCCCGTTGGGGAGGCAACAAAGAAAGAAAGAATGTTGAGAATAAGTATGTAGGTTTTGACCTTGTACAGTCACTGATGTTAATCTTTAAGGGAAATTATGTTTAAAGCAAAAAATCACCAGCCCTGAAAGCCTAAGATATCAGCATCTGAACAACCCCCGATGAGAAATTTCAACAATGCCACCATGAGCATCGACATCTCAGAAATTCCCCCAAGCGTCGATTCTTTTCTGGTTGAATTCCTTCATCATAGCATTTCAGCAAATCCTCATGAGCTTTTACATTGAGCTTTACATTCAATTTGAGCCCTAAAAAATCAAGGTTTAAAAAATGTTTAAAAAACTTTTCATTCGAAAAAAAGTTTTCTCAAAATTATAAAATTTCGCAAAGTATAGCCTTCCAAACCTTATTATACTACTATAACAGGCAACGTAAAAGTAGGTACATAAGAAAAAGCCAACAAGATAGAACAAAAAACTGAATTATCTGACCATGTTGACTTTACCAAAAAAAACTGCTTTTACAAATTTTCCGTTTTTCGTTTACACTATAAGTGAGAGTTGAAGTAACGCACAGTCACGCAAAAGTCTGTGACAAAGTTATCTTCTAAACAAATATGTCTTGGTCCAGTTACAGCAACGTGCAAGCCAGTTTAACGGCGTATTCGTAGATCATCGCAATATGCAACAATTCTTTACGGAATTTTGTTATTCTTCATCAAAGCATACCTACAATTTTCAACCCTGAAGCGAATAAGCACAGTAGCCTCACACCATGAAGCAACTAAGGACAGTAGCCTCATACCCTGAAGCAACTAAGGACAGTAGCCTCATACCCTGAAGCAACTAAGGACAGTAACCTTATACCCTGAAGCAACTAAGGACAGTAGCCTCATACCATGAAGCGATTTATGACAGTAACCTCATACCCTGAAGCGATTTATCACAGTAGCCTCATACCATGAAGCGATTTATGACAGTAACCTCATACCCTGAAGCGATTTATCACAGTAGCCTCATACCCTGAAGCGATTTATGACAGTAACCTCATACCCTGAAGCGATTTATGACAGTAACCTCATACCCTGAAGCAACCAAGGACAGTAGCCTCATACCCTGAAGCGATTAAAGACAGTAGCCTCATACCCTGAAGCAACTAAGGACAGTAGCCTCATACCCTGAAGCGATTAAGGACAGAAGCCTCACACCCTGAAGCGATTAAGGACAGAAGCCTCATACCCTGAAGCAACTAATGACAGTAGCCTCACACCCTGAAGCGATTAAGGACAGAAGCGATATCATTGCAGAAAATCCAGCTAAACAAGTTTTTGATAAGCTTATTCATGTTAACTAGGAGTAGATTTGACACAGCTGATTAGTAACAGAATTTGCAAAGTTAAGGCAAACTGACACGGATACCACAAGCTTTAATGAAATTAATTCATAGTTTAAACAGATTTATAAACACAGGGTTTTGTGTCCGTGTGAAATGAGGTCCTGTCTTATCTTCAACCAATTTCACATTATACTTATACTGTAAATAAAAACAATCCTGTGTTCAGTATCAATCAAAACATGTGCCAAGAAAAACGGTGGGTGGTCGAAAGTTAATGCAACATATCATAGATCAATTATTGTATTTAATATCATAATTTTAAATGCAAACAAAAGTGCAGGATAAGGCATTGATGATACTATACTATAATTGGCTTGGCCAAAATCCTGATGCAATGAAGCGCGATTAATGACAGTAGGCTTGGAGGGGAATTGCTGAGATGTCAAGGCTTACAGGGGGAATTGCTGAGATGTCAAGGCTTACAGGGGGAATTGCTGAGATTTCAAGGCTTACAGGGGGAATTGCTGAGATTTCAAGGCTTACAGGGGGAATTGCTGAGATTTCAAGGCTTACAGGGGGAATTGCTGAGATTTCAAGGCTTACAGGGGGAATTGCTGAGATTTCAAGGCTTACAGGGGGAATTGCTGAGATATCAAGGCTTACAGGGGAATTGTTGAGATTTCAAGGCTTACAAGGGGAATTGCTGAGATTTCAAGGCTTACAGGGGGGAATTACTGAGATTTCAAGGCCAAGAGGATCCATATAAATAATTTTGTCCCTTGCTTATTGGCCACTTCAAAGGGGGCACTAGATGGCAAGTATAGACCTATATATATGTTCAATTATAAACTAAAAGTTATATATCAAGGTTAGTTATAACATTTATCATTTTCAATTTTAAATTATTAATAATCTTCTAAAAATAAATATTTGGGACCATTTTATAAGTATTTTGGATACCTTAACAATCCAAAACTCAATTTATAAGCAATTCTATGACTTTTCAAGATGTAAACCTAATTATGTATACCCAAATTTGGTGCAAGCAAGAAAAGTCTATATACTCGTAAATATACAATGTAATATATTTATAAAGCTTTGTAGGTCTTTTTACATACAAGGAACATATATGTATACTATATTTTATGCAGTAATGACAATAAAATAGGTGTATTACTATTATAGTAATTGAATAAAATTTAAAAAACTTTTATCCTACTATGTTTTTGAATATATATATGATTGTTTTATATGGAAAAGTAATCAGTACCAATACATATTTCCTATATCTAGTTCCCATATCTATGCCACAAAATAAATTAAAAGACTTAAAACTTGAAAGACTATTGGAACCATTGATTCAATGAATGGGAATAAGTGTTAGATTTTTTAGAAACGAATTAATGTTGCCAATTTAAAAGCTTATGTGAGGTGAGCTCTTAAAAGTCACTAGGGTTGAAAACTCAACAGGAAAGATTTTCCACATCATATACCCATTGTGTATATAGGGATAATAAGGACTAATGTTAAGATAAATGCTCACTTTCAATGTGAAGGGAGCTCTTAAGTCCCTAAGGGTTGGGGACTCAAGCAATAAAGATAATTGACACAAAATGCACATCATAGTTGGGATGGTAGGGGCTAAAGTAAGGATAAATGAAGCCAATAGGGAAGCTATTTAGCATTTGCGACTATCATAAAAGTATAGACTATAAACAATTCAAGAGGCTTTTGCTGCCTAATTATTTGGAGATTAGGTACCAACTAATAAGCAGACCATTGCTCTCATAGATCTTAATAAGCATGGGAGATTTTGTTACCTTACTTTGCTCTAAGTCTAATTGTGTCATCTACTAATTTGTCTTTCATTGCAACATAAACCATATGTTATGGTAATCATACATGTGCAATGAGACATTTAGCCTTAATAAGACACTCATAATTACTCTTGCCATCTATCCAAAATTGCATTAGTTTTGCTTTAGGGTTTCTTTCACAAGTAAGTCACATTTTTGGTCAAAAAGTATGTTAATATAGCCAGTTTAAATCAGAAAGGTTGCAAATATATAATAGTAATGTCATGTTTAAAGAGGAAAAAGAGAAGCGAGAATGGGGAAAAAAGAAGAGAGTAAAAGAAAGAAGGAAGAGGAAGAGGGGAGAAAGGAGAGAAAACACTCAAAATTAAATCAAGTTGATAGGCATTGAACACCATAAATATGCATTCTACACTAATTGCAGAACATTACTCATAGTTAGCTGCATTCTTATAACTGTAAAAGCCAGTAGCAAGAAGTCCTAATGCCCCTCTATAATACTCTTAATAAGTGTCATTGGCTGGCAGTGCATTGAAACCACAGAAAGAAATTTATAGAGCTTTGAGAAAATTTATTTATAGATACAGATATAGATATGGATAGGCTATAAGAAAAATTTAAAGATATGGCTACAGATACAATTGCAAAAATTTTCTAGTAAAAGCAAAACTCTAATTATCATCTAGTTTCAATATAAATGCTTTTTTATAGCCTAAAACCAACAATTAAAATAGAGAATAGAGGGGTTAAGATAAAGAGATTCTTCAAAATACAAGTACAATGGTTTAATATAACATTGATATCAAATTATATAAAAATTATGGGTGGGTACAGCAAGTGGACTTTACCTGGTTTTAATGGTCGAGTGACCTGTCTCACTGCCCCCCCTTTTTTATTGCCTTGTACTTTTTTATGCGCTGTACATATGCCTTCTGACTAGCACCCCAAACCCCCAGTGTGTGTGTGTGCTTTATTTATATGTTGCTCAGCTTAGCGTGAGAGGGCGCTGCTGCCGCTCAAATTTTTTTCTTTTTAATTTTCGAATCAATACACTTGAATTATTTGTCCCCAAATCGCTTTGGGGCCTGCCTTGTTGTGCTTGATCACCACTTGTTCCATCTCTGCCTCTTCATTCCAGACATTAATTTATATTAAACCTATATAATAGATTAATTTTACAAAATGACCATAACATTTTTATTAATAAATAAGTTTAGTGATTTAGTTACTTAGGGCCTAGTGCATTTTAGGACCAAGATTTTAATATACATCTGCATTGCATATTTGATTTATTAGCTATATTGCATATATTTTGTATATCTATCAGGGGCATAGTCAAGGGGGATTCTGAGGATTTACTAAAATAGTTTGTAGCAGTTATTACATATTAGTATTATTAGTGTTGTACTCTTTCCTTTGTTGCCTTTCCTATCAACCATAGACAACATTGTGTTTGGTTAGAAAGCTTTTTGTATAAGCCAAGAAATATACTCATCTTAGAGTGCATTAATAAAAACAACTTAATAGTAGTCAGCTACAAGTTAAATGAAATTTTATTCTCAGTCTAAGCTTTCATTTCATTATTTTATTTATAATATAAATTTATTTAATAAATATATTGATTAATATTTAACATCTTATTTTTCATTTATTTTGCTCATTTATTCTAAGCAAATACTTAATAACAAATACTTATTACTTATACCTTTGGATAACTTCAAAACAATCTGCATAAAAATAAAGCAATTTGTAAGTTTTAATCTTCTGTTCAATAAAAATTTGGTCAAACAATTTTGTTAGATAAGTCCCTTCTTTTGCCTTAGTTTCAACAAGGGACCTATTTATATTAATACAGTGCCATAGTCAAGATGGCTTTTTTTCACAGAAAATTCCAACACAAAAGGGGGTTGAACATGCGCTGCACTGTGTAAAAATAAAGCAAGGTAGAAAAATCTGGCGCAGTATGGCATAAGACAAAAAATTGGCATAATTTGGTGCAAAATAAAAATTTCTGAGGAGACAATATTTTCTGACAGAAAATTAACATGTAATTTCTTTTTATTAGCACTTTTTATTTGCTAGTATATTGACAGCTTTTTACTTAATTTATGTTAACATTGCATTTTCTATGAAAAAGATTCAAATACAATTTTTACTAGTATTTTTCGAATGGAAAATTACTGATTTTTGTATTTTTTCAAAAAGTAGTGGTACATGGCACAAGCAAACTTTTTTGATAGGAATAGTTCCAGTGCATGGTGCAAGCCAACTTTTTTATAGGATTTATTAGTACACAGTGCAATCAAACTTTTTGATAGGATTCATTCCAGCGCAGGCATGCCATGATCCTGATTATGGATATAGCATCCCTCTAATATACCCTGCTAATGTATTATTATATTGTATGGCATTTATATCTACTGAATTTTAGAAAAAAATAATTGCTAGTTAACTTAGTTATAGGCAACTGACATAAAAAATCTCACAGTCCTATGTATGATGCAAATTATTAATACTAGTAGGCCTAACTAATATAAATATAACAAGTCTACAGGTTCTTGAATCAATTAAACATATAGACCCTACTCTACTCTCATTAAAATCTGTCATGCATTGCTTAAGCATAAAATTGAGCATAAAATTTCCTTCCTCAATAGATTAGTCATGTTTATAACTTATTGCTTTGTCTATGTCCTCTGACCTCTATGCGACACGACAACAGTACGAAATAATTGGAGACAAGTGTAAAGTCAAATAAATAGAGTATACTAGAACTAGAGCTTTTGACATTCCTGTACTCTCAGGTTTTTGCACTACACACGTATTTTACAACAGGTGAAGTGGCCAACATTGGTCGTATGGTTCCATTTACAATAACGCGTGCACAGCTTGGTTTGTCTCTCGCTGGAAGTACAAGGTGTAAGAAAAATTATTTCTTTCGAATAAAATAAGAGACTTAAAAAAAATATTCCACACAATTTGCCGTAGTTATCATTGTTGTTTTAATTAATTTTTGTAGTAAAACGCTTTTCAAAGTAATTAAATTTTAATATCATAGTAATTTCGTGAGAAATAAAAACATTTCACGCTTACTTTGTTTATATCACCAAAGCCACAAAACTTTAGGCTTACAGTCAATCCGGTGACAATGCGATTAGTGTGCAGCTTTTACTGCAAATAAAGAACACATCGATTTAAATGCAGTTTCTTGTTGACATTTATTTCCAAAGAAATAGCGATCTAGGCTAAAACTGTTGAAAAGTCTAGCTAGTCACCTCGATCTCTGCGCAACCTCTCAGTTGAAAAGATTCGACCTTCGTGAAATTTTGATCTTGTGAAATTTGGAGCTTGAGAACAGTCTGGCCAAGGACAACTGTATACTGTACAGTGGTCCCGTGTCTATAGCTATACAATGTACATGTATACTGTGCACGGTACATGTAGATCAGGTTGTATGGAGTTTCGCTCCATATAATGAAACAATAACAAGTAGTAATTTCTGACGATTTAAAGTTTCCAGCAGCAAGCTTATGAATTTTTTTGAGTGTATGAAATGAATTGAAATTTTACATGTAGTTTCGGTAAATGGCAATTTGTTGTGAGCTTCGAGAGCTCCACCTGTTGCTGTTCTGCTTGTTCGACAAATTTAAATCCGAGCGAATGAAACTCGCTCATATTTAAATTTAAATCCGAAGGCCACGAAAGCAAACCCGCGGCACTTCGTAGGTACAGAATATCTTGCATGGGTTGATTATACTGAATTATTGCGACCAACGTGCGTTAGGTTTAATTTACAATGCTCGTATAGTTCAATGAGAAATTAAAATATATAGAGAAGGCCGCGGGCTCATATATCACATGCATTATATTTAGTTGTACATTTGTAAACAAATGTACTAAAACTTAAGCTGCAATATGTTAAAAAAGCAAATAGTTCAATTAAACAGGCAAGTTCCAATTTCTCTTTTTTACTTATGGACCCAGTTCGGGTTGCTCTCGCCTTCGTCCGCAAAGGCAAAAACGATCAGGCGTTAATAAATTTTATGGCCATATTCACTATAAGCCATAAAACCATGCATATAGGGTTTGGTTCTGCGTCTTATAAGCATCTGAATCTGACGTTTTGTTCTGCGCATTCAGTTTATGCCATGCTTAGCTACTGCTTTAATTTGTTCCTTTTGGTATTTAATCTATGCTAAACCCTCAGTGATGATTTACAAATTCGTCCATATGGTTTTTGCTGACTCATGCAATCTACTGGTATTAAAAAACAAATGTTGGTCCGGATTCGATCGATGCTCTTCAAAATCGTATTTGCTAATTAATACATCGTAACTGCATGTATAGGTTCGTCGGTAAATGATCAAATTGCTTTGTTGGTTGTGTCATCCCGCGATTAAGCAGAAACTTTAAACCCAGCTAAAATTCATTGCATATTGGCCCCTGCAGATGATTTGTTTGATTTGTCATCAAAATTAATTTAACAGATGTGAAGATCATATGAAAGCCGCGTCTAAGAACTTTTTTGACGCACTAGTTGATAGTATTACGCCCGTGAAAGAGAGAACTGCTTATCAAGTATACTGTATAATGTAATTGGTAAGCCTAACAGAAGTGGCACGTATTCGAAGGCTGCGATATAGCAGGCCGACGGCCTAGGATCAGCAGCTAAACTAAGCTAAACGGCCTAGGAGCAGCTAAACTAACTTTACTTTATCGAGCCAGCTTATGGCTTTGCATGTAAATTTTTCTTTATCTTATTCACTCAGACTTTATAAATACATGTGACTCTGATCAATTTCGTTTATAAACTTCCACAACAACGGTTATATAATTAACACACTGTACAATAATGTTACCACGTGTCCTTTGAAAAATTAAGATCGAACCGCTTCATGGTTTCACCCCATGACCGGTGATAACACCGGCTGTCCTGTTTCTTTCCGCATTGTACAAGCCACAGAAAAATTCTTACAATAATTCCACCTGACGTGCTAAATTTCCGGGTTTTATTCCATTCTTAATTTAAACTGCAAGCCGGTACTTGCAACTTTGCTATAGTAGTTATACGATTTTCGAGAATTTACTAATAACAATCAGAGCCACCGCAAATTTTTAAATAAACTACATATAGCTTGCGACTTCTCAACCTCAACCTACGGGGTACAAGGAAAATTCAATTAAATTAAAAGTTTTTGTTTTCAGCAGCACAAATTTAATTGTATTTGATACTCAGATTAGTATTACGAGCTATTATTTTTACTATATACTTGTACTACACGTTATACATGTAGAAAAATGTAAACTATTATATATATGACTAATAAGTTTATCAGAATTATCAGAATTCTAAATTCTATTTCATTCAGGATTAAATATCCTACAGCTAATCGAATGCTACTTTAAGTAGGGTTAGTTAAAAACATTTAAAATTTTATTCAGAGCATTAATTTTATATAGGCTCGTAGTCGCAACAAAAATGATCGAAAACTAATAAAGAATGGACTCATCCAGTCTTCCCGCCGCCATTGTCTGCTCGGCCGCTGCCCCCGCCGTTCGTTGAGTTTCGCCTTCTCCGAACCGCAATCACCACCATGACCAGTATGACGAGTAATATGACTAGCAGAATGATCAGAGACACTATGATTGGGGCCCAGTCTAAACTGGCTGAGGACAGAGTGGCTTTCTCTTCTGAAATGCGGATTATATTTTATCAGTTGCATTATAAGTGTAGCTAACATCATGATGAATAAGAGAATAGAATGGATTGATAATCTAGCCGACATCACGATGGATAAAAGAATAGAATGGATTGCTAATCTAGCCGACATCACGATGGATAAAATAATAGAATGGATTGCTAATCTAGCCGACATCACGATGGATAAAAGAATAGAATGAATGGCTAATCTAGCCAACATCACGATGGATAAAAGAATAGAATGGATTGCTAATCTAGCCAACATCACGATGGATAAAAGAATAGAATGAATGGCTAATCTAGCCAACATCACGATGGATAAAAGAATAGAATGGATTGCTAATCTAGCCAACATCAGGATGGATTAAAGAATAGAATGGATTGCTAATCTAGCCAACATCACGATGGATAAAAGAATAGAATGGATTGCTAATCTAGCCAACGTCAGGATGGATGAAGGAATAGAATGGATTGCTAATCTAGCCAAAGTCATGATGAATAGAGGAATAGAATGGATTGCTAATCTAGCCAACATCATGATGGATTAAAGAATAGAATGGATTGCTAATCTAGCCAACATCACGATGGATAAAAGAATAGAATGGATTGCTAATCTAGCCAACATCAGGATGGATGAAGGAATAGAATGAATTGCTAATCTAGCCAACATCATGATGGATGAAGGAATAGAATGGATTGCTAATCTAGCCAACGTCAGGATGGATGAAGGAATAGAATGGATTGATAATCTAGCCAACATCATGATGGATGAAGGAATAGAATGGATTGCTAATCTAGCCAACATCAGGATGGATGAAGGAATAGAATGGATTGCTAATCTAGCCAACATCATGATGGATGAAGGAATAGAATGGATTGCTAATCTAGCCAACATCATGAAGGATGAAGGAATAGAATGGATTGCTAATCTAGCCAACATCATGATGGATGAAGGAATAAAATGGATTGCTAATCTAGCCAACATCATGATGGATGAAGGAATAGAATGGATTGATAATCTAGCCAACATCAGGATGGATAAAAGAATAGAATGGATTGCTAATCTAGCCAACACAGCTCACCGTAGGAAAACATATGGTTGAAAGTGATTTCAGGAAAGCCCTGCTGATCAACGACGCACTCAATGGTGGAGTTGGCAGCGGCAGTCTTCGCTGATGCAACTATTGGAGCCGAAAATGTGCTCACAATTGAAGACGCGTTGTGAACCTGTTGTTTTACAATAAATATTAGTTGATTATAGAGTTATTCTCATTATATTACTTACGGTAGGTGATTTTCCTACTAAATAGTGTTTCTTGATATCTTATTATAGATTTATATCTAGGAATCCTTCATCAGCGCTAAATACGCGGATCGGATATATGTAGTTTTGAAATTTGCATGTTCATGTTTTAATTATTGTTAGAAGAAAAACTTATTAATTTTTTAAATTAGAAGTACATTATAAACTTTTTTAACTGCAGGTATACTATAACGACCGGAATATTCTCTATAAAATATTTGCCCGCTTTATAATGTCGTTATAGCTAATTGAGTTTAAATTTATCGCTTTCAAGAACTGGATCGTTTGACAAATGTCGGCTTTTTCATTCAATGTTGCTATTTAGCTGCTACCAACAGCGGGCGATTATTGTCATCAATTAAAAACTTTTAAAGAGTTTTCGCAATTAACGCATTGGGTGGAATTGTGAGCTCAGCTTGGTTTCGTTGCTGGAATTGAGTTCTCGGTATAGGGCGTTAATTTAAATATGCATTGCGAGGCTAGTGCATAATAGAAAAGAATAGAATAGAATAGAATAGAATAGAAAAGAATAGAATAGAATAGAATAGAATAGAATAGAATAGAACAGAATAGAATAGAATAGGATAGTATAGAACAGAATAGAATAGAATAGAATTGAATTGAATAGAATGTGAATAGAATAGAATGTGAATAGAATAGAATAGAATAGAATAGAACAGAATAGAACACAACAGAATAGAAAAAACTGTAATGAAGAAACTGATGGATGAAAGGATGCTGCTAGCCTTATAAACGCGAAATCCCCAGCATGTCATATCGAATCCCTACCACTGCGTCAGCAACCAGCTCTGCACTCCCATCAGCTGAGACCAATTTGCAGCGATGCCGGGCGCTGGGCCATCCGCGGTTGGAGCTGCACCGAGCCGCTGTTCTACCGAGATCCGGCATCTCAGTGAAGCTGCACTTGCTTGCGGCTCGGACTGCATGGAATTTATTCACACAATTGTCAAGTTGCGGCTTTAGCTGTTGGTAATGACTGATGGAGTTGCAGATAGCCTATTAGAGAATCCAAATGATAGATATGAGTAGAAATAATGCTTTCAGTTGTGAGAAAATCAAATTGTAATTTTATTTGCGCTTTTATTAAAAGAAAATATTATAAATAAACAAAAATGTAATTTTATCCGCGATTATCGTGAGAGAAAATGTACTTCTTTACTGCTTAAAGTAAAGTTAATTCTTTGATATTATGTGTTATGTACTTTATTCAATAATTTATAAACTTATAATATAAATATAATATAATATAATATAATATAATATAATATAATATAATATAATATATTTATATAATATAAATTTATAATTTATAAGCAGATGTTTACTTTTTAGAACATCTAAATTCACACTAAATCAGTGATTACATGTTTATCAGATAGACCTAGGATTATATAATTGTACTTTTATATCGAACATAGCAGTACTCACCTCGATACAGCAGTTTGGCACCGACTGCTGCTTCGTCGGCTGTCAAGTCGCCGAGACAGACGCTACCGGCAGGGCAGGTCCGGCGAGTCACGCAGACCAGCCTGCCGCCGTAGTACCGCTGCCAGGACACCAGCTCGATGCTGAGGGTGCTGTTCTCGGGTGACCTGCTCTCTACCTGCAGATTGATAAATAGATAGATAGATAGATAGATAGATAGATAGATAGATAGATAGATAGATAGATAGATAGATAGATAGATAGATAGATAGATAGATAGATAGATAGATAGATAGATAGATAGATAGATAGATAGATAGATAGATAGATAGATAGATAGATAGATAGATAGATGGATAGATAGATAGATAGATAGATAGATAGATAGATAGATAGATAGATAGATAGATAGATAGATAGATAGATAGATAGATGGATGGATGGATGGATGGATGGATGGATGGATGGATGGATGGATGGATGGATGGATGGATGGATGGATGGATGGATGGATGGATGGCAGGCAGCGCAAATCACCTGTACTCGCAGTTCGCTGTCATTCCCAGTCGATTTGCCATCGACCTCAATTCGGCAATCGACTTCAGACGCTGGCCAGCCCTGAGTCAAGTGGCATTTAAACTCAAGTCGCTGGTCTAAGTCGAGCTCATTTTTTGTTAAACTCTCTTCAAAATTGCAGGTTAATTGTGCGGACACTGAAAGATTATAAAGCGAATGAGAAATCTTGTGTGAACTAGAGCTGCTAGAAAATCAACCTACTCTGACAGTATTTTCAGAGAGCAAACGATCAGCGCTTTTCATATTGAAAATCGGCCCTCGAACGCACCGGAAACTTCGTATTTAAACCAGCCAACAATACTGTCCAGCCGATCAGAGCTCACGCCTCTGCATTGCACAATGCCGTTCAGACTGTCGTTTGATGCCTGCGCATGTTTTAAGCGCTGTTGAAGCGATTCTAACTGCAGATCGCTTAGCCTGTAGTGAATGCAGCTGGACACTGACTGAAAGGCCAAACATGGGAGAAAACATTGAATAACCTACCGTCTGATGTAAATGTCGAATTTTTTGCGTAATCGTGTTGCTAAAAATAGAACTACGAGCGCATTTAACTACTCGCAGCCAATCAGCAATAACTTAGGGTAGAAAGATGGGATTCTGTCATCTTGTTGCTAAAAATATATTTTTTAAAGAATTTTTTAAAGACTTGCCGACCAATCAGCGGAAGGTTAAATATAAAGATTCTAATGTATAAGGACAATAGAAAGCAAACGCAATAAAAAACAATTCTCACCCGTCTAAGTGGGTAATTCGATATTCTTTCCATGAACATTGACTCATCAAACAGCATATAGACCGTGCTGGTTTTTGGTTGAATATAGCAACAAATTTCGTACTTGTGACTGCCAAGAAGTACAATATCAGTGTCATTGTTGAAGCTCCTGACTAAAATTGGGAAAACAATGTGGAATTTACATTGTACTAACTCACTTGCATTATCTAGATAGTTCAAACGCCAAGATAAACTCACCTTCTCCTGCTGTGCCTTCATCAGAATGGAATATTTGAAAGTATTGCTGCAGCGGGTCTCTTTGAGCTTCTGTAAAGATTGTAAAGATCTGTAAAGATTGTTGACAGTCAAAACGGTACCTAATGCATAGGAAAATCATCGCATATTTTATTTTTGCTAAATAAATTTAAACGCTTTTTGACTCATCTCTTAACTTTAACTATTTTCAGGTACATTTCAGGTAAAATTACCGGCTAAATCAATGGCCGACATGAATCGAAATTTATTTAGCTGAGAATATTTTTATTGACAAAACTAAAGCCATAGTGTATTTTGTTTCAAAAGTTGTCGATTGTCGTGTGCGATTCGCAGCCATGAGGGCCAACCACCAAGGCACAGAGAGTGCACATGCCTGACCGATTAGAAAGTCAATGAAATCTGCGTACTAACCGCAACCAATTCTGCTTAACCTATGGCGATCCCTGGGTCTGGTTATTCTTCAGCAATTCCCCCAAACTGTATGGCATATGGGAATAAATGGGAAAGAGAGAAAGGTTTCATGCTTATAGATTAAATATTGAAAGTGCCATTTTTAGGCTTTCATCTTTTAGTGGTGTGTTTACAAAAGCTCTTATCGTATTTATGGCTACCCTCCAGGCCGGGATGAAGGCTTGCATGGCCCGCCATAATCACGGACATCGATAGTGCAAGTAAGCATTGGCGGAAGTTGACCTGTTCGACTTATAAATACCAGCTATCATACTCTCCCAGATTGCTTCCAGGTTGAGTTGAGTAGCGCAGTTTTGTACTGTAGATAGCCACATGGACTACTTTAGCCTTTAAGGACCCTTAGTCCACTTGACTCGCTGCTGTAATCTTGATGCAGAACTCTAATCTAAAGTCTCCCCCGTTGTCTGTGTCATCAAACAGAGTGGATTTCCACTTGAAAGTCGCTTTGTGATGTATAGAAACACTGTTGAATCCAACTGGATGGCAGACAGACGGACGGACAGACAGACAGACAGACAGACAGACAGACAGACAGACAGACAGACAGACAGACAGACAGACAGACAGACAGACAGACAGACAGACAGACAGACAGACAGACAGACAGACAGACAGACAGACAGACAGACAGACAGACAGACAGACAGACACACACACGGACAGACTCGCGCAGTCAGTCAGTCAGCAGTTGCTGGCCGCATGCATTCGCATAGTTTCTGCCTACCCTAGCAAGCAAAGATGGCAGGCGCACTGCAGCAGACGAAACTTCTGGGTGTCAAGGAACTTCACCCCCCTCTTCACTCGATGCCAGACGGCAGGCAGCAGCTCTGTATGAACTGGTATATTATAGTAAGACCACCATTTGTCCTGACTGGCGTACAGCGCAGACTTATTACACTAATTAGGGCACTGACAGCTTTGCGGAGTTGCAAAACGCTACACAGTTTTGGAAGGTCATTTCTCATTATTTCCCTCTCCCTCCCCGGCTGCTATCCACTTTCTTTTCTCCTCGTATCTCCCAGTCTGTATTAAAGAATTCTTCTTTGCCTGTATTCTATATTTTTAGCTATTATAGCCCCGTCTTCTTATCCACATTTTCTGCAACAATTGCTATCGGCTGCTACATTCTGTTTTGGACTCTATAGCGCAGTTAGTAGTCATTGGGTGAATTAGAAGCGACTTAAGTGTAATGGCTTAAAATGCCTCTTCTAATATTAAGGTTTCAAACTATTCTGTTTATAATAAAGTAAAATTGGCTTCAGAAATATTTGCTACAGTTGGGGAACTGTGCGCTGTTATTGGTGTGATTGGCTTAGTGTAGCAGAATTTGGTGTCTGAACTAAACGTATTCGTACGTATTCTGACGAAGAGTTCATATTTTTGTGTAGCCATGTAGGCTTAGACGGTCACGTTGAGGCTTTCTTTTCTCTCAACAAACCCGAGGGAAAGGTTGGTCCTAAAAATCACAGGGAAATGCAATGGCCCCAAACAGATCATATAATGAACGGTGGTAGCCCTAAAAGGATCACTAGGAACGGTGGTTGCCCCAAAAATATCAACGAGTGGTGGTGGCCCCAAAAGAATCATAGAAAACGATGGTGGCCCCAAAAGATAATAAACAGGGAAGGTGGTGGCCCCAAAAGATAATAAACAGGGAAGGTGGTGGCCCCGAAAGATAAACAGGGAAGGTGGTGGCCCCGAAAGATAAACAGGGAAGGTGGTGGCCCCAAAAGATAAACAGGGAAGGTGGTGGCCCCAAAGAATCACATGAAACGGTGGTGGCCCCAAAGAATTACAGGGAACAGTACTGGCCCTAAAAGAATCACAAGGTACGGTGGTTGTCCCAAAAATATCAGCAACGAGCGGTGGTGGCCCCAAAAAATTACAGAAAACCGTGATGGCCCCAAAAGGATCACAGGGAACGGTGGTGGCCCCAAAAGGATCACAGGGAACGGCATTGGGCCCCAAAGAAATACAGGAAACCGTGATGGCCCCAAAGATTCACATGGAACAGTGCTGGCCCCAAAAGGATCACAGGGAACGGTGGTGGCCCCAAAAGGATCACAGGGAACGGCATTGGGCCCCAAAGAAATACAGGAAACCGTGATGGCCCCAAAGATTCACATGGAACAGTGCTGGCCCCAAAAGGATCACAGGGAACGGTGGTGGTCCCAAAAGGATCACAGGGAACGGTGGTGGCCCCAAAAGGATCACAGAAAGCGATGGCCGTGTCACCAAAGGAACGCTGCTGGCTCAAATAGAAACGGCAAAGTAATTTTTTGGCCCAGAAAAAGCTGCTTTTATGGCCAGTGAAAAGACGGTGCACTAATATCCCTTTTGAAGGACGACTTTGTAAAGAGTAAAAAAATGACGCGGTCAGGTTTGTTTTGTAAAAATACAGTCGATTGATATCTTTATTGCAGACATAACTTTAGCCAGTAAATTCATTATAAGCACTCTAAATACAACCTGGACACCAGATGCCAAACAAACTTTATATACGCTATTTTTTTTTCAGGCCACTTGATAGGCCTGCAATTTCTTGTTTTGGTCCACTACACCAAAATTGCTGACTTTATATAGGGAAGACAATGTTTATACCGCAGTCAAATCATTGTGGACATTGTGAACTTTTGTTGCCCAAAAAGAAGTACCTGCATTCTTACTAGGTAAAGTATTAGTATGCCTTGCAAATTTATTCTGTCTAAAGACACTGAAGTAGTTTTGTCGCAGATCTCTTGCATTGGCTTCTGCATGTGCACACGAAACGCTAACTATACATGTACATGTGTTCATGTATATGCATAACGCTTAGAGTTCACCTCCAATGTTCTTTTTAAGGATTTTAAACGCCCTGAATTCCAGAGATGGTAAATAGGGTTTACAGCGGCCCTGACAGCCTGACTTTCTCGTCATTAAGTCAGCCAATTTGAGTCCTGTTAGCGCCTGTCTCTTGGTGGGCGCCCTTGTCTCTTGGTTAGCTTTCTTGTCCCTTGGTTGGCGTCCCTGTCTCTTGGTTGGCGCCCCTGTCTCTTGGTTGGCGCCCCTGTCTCTTGGTTGGCGCCCCTGTCTCTTGGTTGGCGCCCCTGTCTCTTGGTTGGCGCCCCTGTCTCTTGGTTGGCGCCCCTGTCTCTTGGTTGGCGCCCCTGTCTTTTGGTTGGCGCCCCTGTCTCTTGGTTGGCGCCCCTGTCTCTTGGTTGGCGCCCCTGTCTCTTGGTTGGCGTCTCTGTCTCTTGGTTGGCGCCCCTGTCTCTTGGTTGGCGCCCCTGTCTCTTGGTTGGCGCCCCTGTCTCTTGGTTGGCGCCCCTGTCTCTTGGTTGGCGCCCCTGTCTCTTGGTTGGCGTCCCTGTCTCTTGGTGGGCGTCCCTGTCTCTTAATTGGCGCCCCTGTCTCTTGGTTGGCGCCCCTGTCTCTTGGTTGGCGCCCCTGTCTCTTGGTTGGCGCCCCTGTCTCTTGGTTGGCGCCCCTGTCTCTTGGTTGGCGCCCCTGTCTCTTGGTGGGCGTCCCTGTCTCTTAATTGGCGCCCCTGTCTCTTGGTTGGCGCCCCTGTCTTTTGGTTGGCGCCCCTGTCTTTTGGTTGGCGCCCCTGTCTCTTGGTTGGCGCCCCTGTCTCTTGGTTGGCGCCCCTGTCTCTTGGTTGGCGCCCCTGTCTTTTGGTTGGCGCCCCTGTCTCTTGGTTGGCGCCCCTGTCTCTTGGTGGGCGTCCCTGTCTCTTAATTGGCGCCCCTGTCTCTTGGTTGGCGCCCCTGTCTCTTGGTTGGCGCCCCTGTCTTTTGGTTGGCGCCCCTGTCTCTTGGTTGGCGCCCCTGTCTCTTGGTTGGCGCCCCTGTGAGCGCTCCTACCTCTGTCTCTTAGACGGGTGGATCGTGGATGTCACTCACATCCAAGAAAGATCTAGCAAAAAGTTTGGCTCCTGTCATTCGTCGAAAACCTCTGACGAAATGGATGAGCCTGTTTTATTTAGGTGCAATCTGACCCTCAGCATACGCCAAGCTGCTTATACTCTATAATAAAATCTCATATACTGTAAAGTCAAGAATCTAAGGAATGTACTGTAGTTATAATAGTTAACGTATATATCAGCTTACCGGAACAGCTGTAGGTCAATAGCAAAGTCATTATCAAACCAAATAAGCTGGTTACATACACGCAAGTAGTGCCAACAAATGCCGATTGTTGAAACGGCTGCCTGCTGGGCGCCATCAATCAGGTTTTTTAGTTGAGAGTACCGGTACAACTTGGCTGTCTTGCAAGAAAATAATCTGACAGTAGGTACCGGATCCTCTGGGAGACTCAACCAGAACTGAACGATATAAAAAGTAAAAAGAAGAAGATGATCCAAGCTTCTAATAGAACAGCGACAGAAAAAGAAGCAGAATGGAGGAGGTAAGGCAGACTTTTCTATCCTATATAACGATTGGTTGTCAGGGCCGCTGAGAGATGAGGCTTTTCCTGAGCGCCAAGGAGGTCGCTCGCCCTCCCCCATCGGTCGCCCACTTGCACTATGCAGTCAGTCAACGACCAATACGAATTGAGTCGGGGCAGGAGAAAAATATAAATCTTCATTTGGAATTTCTTCCAACAGAGAGACTGGTTGGAGGGGGGACTTGAAACTGATATCCCTTACCGAGAGCTCGAAGCCCGAGCTGCTGAAGGGAAAACCAAGAGGAAGAGCTGCGAGAGAAGATGAGCAATTCCCAGAAAAATGGCTTCAGGACTTTACCAACACTAAAATAGTGTATTATATATACTTTCAGTACTGATTTATATAGACCGATATTGGAAGTCAATCGATAAAGAAAGTAAGCTCATAGGATTAACCAATCTCAAGGCTCAGCTCACACTTCAGTATTTTCATGTGAAAACGCTGCACTCTAACCTTTCATGACAGACGGCGGGTCGCTTGCTGATCCAAAAAAATAATAATTCCCAACTTCCAGTGCATTGAAACACAAGAAGTACGCACAGACCTTCAACCATTAAATTTTATAAACACGAATTGCCTTGGCCCCAACCTAAAAAACTCAAAAAAGATCAACAAGGAGCGGTGGTGGCCCCAAAGAATCACAGGGAACGGTGGTGGCCCCAAAGAATCACAGGGAACGGTGTTGGCCCCAAAGAATCACAGGAGCGGTGGTGGCCCCAAAGAATCACAGGGAACGGCGGTGGCCCCAAAGAATCACAGGAGCGGTAGTGGCCCTAAAAGGATCACAAGGAGCGGTGGTGGCCCCAAAGAATCACAGGGAACGGTGGTGGCCCCAAAGAATCACAGGGAAGGTGGTGGCCCCAAAGAATCACAGGGAAGGTGGTGGCCCCAAAGAATCACAGGGAAGGTGGTGGCCCCAAAAGATAAACAGGGAACGGTGGTGGCCCCAAAGAATCACAGGGAAGGTGGTGGCCCCAAAGAATCACAGGGAACGGTGATGGCCACAAAAGATAAACAGGGAACGTTGTTGGCCCCAAAAGGATCACAGGGAACGGCGGTGGCCCAAAAAGAATCACAGGAAACGGTGGTGGCCCCAAAGAATCACAGGGAAGGTGGTGGCCCCAAAAGATCAACATGGAACGGTGATGGCCCCAAAGAATTACAGGGAAGGTGGTGGCCCCAAAGAATCACAGGGAACGGTGGTGGCCCCAAAGAATCACAGGAGCGGTGGTGGCCCCAAAGAATTACAGGGAACGGTGGTGGCCCCAAAGAATCACAGGAGCGGTGGTGGCCCCAAAGAATCACAGGGAACAGTGGTGGCCCCAAAGAATCACAGGGAAGGTGGTGGCCCCAAAGAATCACAGGGAAGGTGGTGGCCCCAAAAGATAAACAGGGAACGGTGGTGGCCCCAAAGAATCACAGGGAACGGTGATGGCCCCAAAGAATCACAGGGAACGGTGATGGCCCCAAAGAATCACAGGGAACGGTGATGGCCACAAAAGATAAACAGGGAACGTTGTTGGCCCCAAAAGGATCACAGGGAACGGCGGTGGCCCAAAAAGAATCACAGGAAACGGTGGTGGCCCCAAAGAATCACAGGGAAGGTGGTGCCCCAAAAGATCAACATGGAACGGTGATGGCCCCAAAGAATTACAGGGAAGGTGGTGGCCCCAAAGAATCACAGGGAACGGTGGTGGCCCCAAAGAATCACAGGAGCGGTGGTGGCCCCAAAGAATTACAGGGAACGGTGGTGGCCCCAAAGAATCACAGGAGCGGTGGTGGCCCCAAAGAATCACAGGGAACAGTGGTGGCTCCAAAGAATCACAGGGAAGGTGGTGGCCCCAAAGAATCACAGGGAAGGTGGTGGCCCCAAAGAATCACAGGGAAGGTGGTGGCCCCAAAGAATCACAGGGAAGGTGGTGGCCCCAAAAGATAAACAGGGAACGGTGGTGGCCCCAAAGAATCACAGGGAACGGTGATGGCCCCAAAGAATCACAGGGAACGGTGATGGCCACAAAAGATAAACAGGGAACGTTGTTGGCCCCAAAAGGATCACAGGGAACGGCGGTGGCCCAAAAAGAATCACAGGAAACGGTGGTGGCCCCAAAGAATCACAGGGAAGGTGGTGGCCCCAAAAGATCAACATGGAACGGTGATGGCCCCAAAGAATCACAAGGAACGGTGGTGGCCCTAAAAAGATCACAGGAAAAGGTGGTGGCCCTAAAAAGATCACAGGAAAAGGTGGTGGCCCCAAAAGGATTACAAGGAACGGTGGTGGCCCAAAAAAGGATCAACAAAGAACGGTGGTGGCCCTAAAAATCTGAGAGTAGGTCAGCAGCTTTCAGACTGATCTGCGGTACGTTGTTGGACCACAAAAATCCATAAGGCTTTCACTGAGTCTTACCAACATCGTAAAAATAAAGTCAAAGTGAGCTCACAAACGGTTAGTCTTGGCGAATTGCCAGTATTCAAACATTATTAGCAGGGCTACACATCACAGCTTATTTTATTTTATTTATATTTGATTATTAACTGGCAATCTTCACCCTCGAAATACTACTTACACTGAGAATGTTAGTAAGTAGTAAATAGAGAAAATATAGAATTTTAAAGCTACATTTGAACTGAAATTGGCCAGACAACAGAGCCAAGTGTGATAATAAAGCATAAATAGCTAGATAAAACTTTGTTTCTGTGTCAAAGTGGACGGACTTGAAAACATCCCATTTTGGACACGGATCATTTGAGGGTCAAGAGCGTTTCATAGAAAGCTCTGAAGAGAAAAAAACTTCAACAAGGCAACATCGGGTCCTGTATTTACTAAAGCGACAGCGATGTTCACAAAAACACTACTGACCAACTCGATGCAGCAGTAGCGTGTGCTGCAAATTCATTACCAAAATTTTGAGAAAACAGTTATTTTAACAAATCAAAAAAACAACTGCAAAATAACTGAAGGCATGCATTTTTATATGGAAAAGACCGTATTTTATTCAAATTTTTTAGTAATATAATCTTAGGATTATAATCATCACACCTGACGGAGATTAATTGTCCAAATTTCAGTAAAAGTCCTCGCCGTCTTCGGCTTTGCGACGCCGGTACTCGGCGGCCGCTTCCGGGCCGAGCAGTTCGAGGTCGGCCTCGGACAGAATCACCCCGCGGGGCAGGTAGCCGATGAGTCTGGAATAGGTTTCAGATTGCAGATTGGAATGAATGCGAATCGGAATTTGGGATTTAAGACTAACGAATCCCCAATCCTACTCAAAGATCCCCCAAAATCCCCAATCCTACTCAAAGATTCCTTAAGATCCCAAATCCTACTCAAAGATCCCTAAAATCCCCAATCCTACTAAAAGATACCTAAAATCCCCAATCCAGATCCTTAAAATCCCCAATCCTACTCAAAGATTCCTTAAGATCCCAAATCCTACTCAAAGCTTTCCAAAATCCCCAATACTACTTAAAGATCCCTAAAATCCCCAATCCTACCTAATGATCCCCGAATCCCCGATCCTAGTCAAAGATCCCATAAATCCCCGATCCTACCCAAAGATCTCTAAAATCTTCAATTCTACTCAAAGATCCCTAAAATCTTCAATCCTACTCAAAGATCCTTTAAAATCCCTAATCCTACTCAAAGATCTCTAAAATCTCCAATTCTACTCAAAGATTCCCAAATCCCCAATCCTACTCAAAGATCCCTAAAATCTCCAATTCTACTTAAAGATCCCCAAAATCCCCAATCCTACTCAAAGATCCTTTAAAATCGCCGATCCTACGAGAACTTAGAGATCCCTAAAATTCCAAAATCTATCCAAATATCCATAAAATCCCTGATGCTATTTAAACAAAGCTTTTTAAAATCCCAATCCTATTCAAAGATCTCTAAAATCTCAATCTTACTCAAAGATCCATAAAATCCCCGATCCTACCTAGAAATCCTCAAAAATCCTCAAAAATCCCAATTCCTATACATAAATCCTCACGTCTCTGAGTTATTAAGTATCCCAAATCCAAAGATTCTCAAACTCTAATCAATTATTTGGGGAGCCAAGATCCCAGCAAAGCCGACCATCACTTGAAGAAGTTCAGCCGGCTCCCTTGGCAACTCACTTGCTGGCGTGCTCGCGCACGAGCCTCTGCCGCTCCTCCTCCACAATGCGACGTCGGTACTCCTCCTGCTGGCGCTCCTGCTCCGCCGCAGCGTCCTCGGCCTGGCGCTGCGCCGCGAACGCTGCCCGGCGCTCCTCCAGAAGTCGTTCGACCTCGCGCTTGTGCTCCGCCTGTTTTAGGCGCCGTTTCTGCGCATTCATCTGCTCTAACCGGTCGTCCTCGGCAAACTTGGCCAGCATCTGCTGCCGGTAGCGCTCCTCCTCGGCTCGCTCGGCTGCCAGCCGGGCCTCCTTGGCCTCCAGCTGCTGCTCGTGCTGGGCGCGCATCTCCAGCCGCTGTCGGATTCGACGTTCGGCCTCATCGCGCTCGGCTCGGCGAGCCCGAGCGGCGGCCTCCTCTTCGACGAGCTCTTGGCGAACCTTAGAATGGTTGCGGTGGGCGTCGATTGAATGGTTAATTAGACGACGAAGCATATACAGGCTTGGTTACTCTTGCCGTTTACCGTCGAAGTCATATCGGTATTTTGCTAATAATGTGGCGAGGCTTACTTTTTAGCAACGAAAGGTATAGTTACTCTTGCTGTTTACTTATGCAGACTTTTGCAATATTTTGTTGCTTAAACGACTAACGGGATCAACCCTGGGAGCCAGTAAAACAGCTTTCTACTTTCAGTTCAGTAGCAAAGAAGAATACATAAGCTATTTTATAAAAACTAGGCGGCTGAAATGACTTTGATAAGTTTAGAAGCCCAAGCTTGCAGGCGTAAACAACTTGCTAATTGGTTCAGCAATAATGTACATTGGCCAGTACACTGAAATGTACTGGCCAATGAACACTGAAACACTGAAACTTTAGGCTGGAATTCCGAGAAAGGCAATAAAATTGGGGCGGGTGGGGGGGTAGTGTGGAAAGGCGCGGTTGGGGGTTTAAGTTGGGTGGGTAAGAGCCAATAAATAAGCCTTGGCTTTAGAGCCTGAGGCTTTAAAAATACAATAAAATGCTTCTGTTTAACTTACTACTGAACTAACAGTAGCTTACACGCAATTGTGCTGAGTGGCCTATCTAGTTATTCTACATTTAGTAGCTGTGCCTAAGGGTAAGTGCTACTGCAATCTGATATTATATCTGAGCCTCAAAGTCAACCTGGGTCAACCTGGAACGAACGAGTTAATGCAAATTTGTCCTTTAAGCAAAACAATTCCAAAGACAAAAGCGTCTCAGAGCCGCCATCTCACGTCTTCCAGCTCCCGTTTGGCGGCCTCCTCCGCCTGGATGCGAGCGTGCAGCTCCGCCCTGACGCGATCCTGCGCCTCCTCGCGTGCGCGCCTCTCGGCCGCGACGGCCGCCTCGCGAGCGCCCTGCGACTGAAGGAATCGCTTAATCTTGGCGTTCTCTTCCTCCAATCGGCGCCTTTCAGCCTCCTTCCAGGCGGCGCGTTCCGCTTGGAACTCGCGGATGTACTGCTGAGTGGCGTGGCGCTTCTCCATCTCGCGCTGACGCTCGCGCTCGTCTTCGTCGTGCAGCCGGCGGACAATCTCGTCGATCATGAGCTTCTCTTTGAGGAACTCTGCGTAGGCGGCCTGACGGGCGCGCTCCTGGTCCTCTAGCTGGCGCTCCAGCTGTGCTTGGTACTCGGCCTTCTCCTTGGCCTGATGGATTGGCGAGGTTAAGGGGCGACATGTAAATTTAACAATCGAAGCCAGATTAAGAAACATTCAGATCACAGTGGCACAATGTGAGCAGTCGCCCTTAAGGGGGCATCGCTGCTAGTCCAATATACTAAAATCAATTAACTGCAGTGGTACAATACGAGCAGTCGCCCTTAAGGGGGGCATCGTTGCTAGTCCAATATACTAAAATCAATTAACTGCAGTGGTACAATACGAGCAGTCGCCCTTAAGGGGGCATCGTTGCTAGTCCAATATACTAAAATCAATTAACTGCAGTGGTACAATACGAGCAGTCGCCCTTAAGGGGGGCATCACCGCTAGTCCAATATACTAAAATCAATTAACTGCAGTGGTACAATACGAGCAGTCGCCCTTAATGGGGGCATCACCGCTAGTCCAATATACTAAAATCAATTAACTGCAGTGGTTACAATGTGAGCAGTCCCCCCTTCAAGGGGGTATCGCTGCTAGTCTAAAAATATACAAAAGAAAACAGAAAATATTTCAAACATATATTGACCTTGATCACCCGGCGCTCTTCGTCAGCCAATTTGGCGCGCTCCGCCTCCTCAGCCATCTGGCGCACAAGTTCGGCGTCGCCGTGCATCTCGTCGTATTCGCGCGCCCGGCGCTCGGCCATCTGGGCCGCGCGCTCTTTGGCAACGTAGGCGGCACGCAGTTTGGCTTCAAGCTCGCGGATTTCAGTGCTGCCTTCGCGAATCTGCGCACAATTGATTTTTTTATAAAAATTGATGGACATTGCGCCATTTATAGTAATAATACCCCTAATGATCAAATAAAAGTAGTACCCACCTGCTGTCGCATCTTCTCGTCTTTTGTGGCCTCTGCTTTGACTCGCTCCAACTGTCTGGCCAGCTGCTCCTCCTGCTCCCGCTGCCGGTCCCGCATCTGGCGCTCAGCGGCCGCCCGGGATAGGCGCTCGCCCAGCTCCAGCTCCTGGCGCTGCTGCTCAGCTAGGCGGAGTAGGCGCTTCTTTTCAATCTGCGCACGTTTTTAGGGCGGTTTTTTAGTGCAAGACTACTTAAAATGGCAGTTAAAGGTAACTTGAAGCTATTTTGGCAAGACGCTTTAGGACACAAACACACTGGAAGCCCCTAATAAGCACTTCTGAAAAGTGGCTTCATATTTTCGAAAACAAACTTGCTATACAACTCCGACATTTCATATCTCCGACACTTCAGTTTACCAGCATCTTTCACAACTCCAAAACCTTATATCTCCATTAGGGTTAAAGCTTTTCGGAGATATGAAATCACCCTACCTCTGACACTCCACTTTGGCACCCCTAACAGCCACGAACTGGCGCCTTCTAAACTTCCATTCTACCTAGTCTACCAATTTCGCTGACTAATGATTTTTAATCGTCAGGTATGTACACTCTCTGTGCTGTAAATCGCATGGCCTATTATTGTGCACACAAAATGCAGCAGCAAACCTGCTCTGCTCCCCCCAGACTGGAACCACACAAACCTTCTCATCATTGTGCAGGGCCTCCTCCGCCCGCCTGTTATTGAGAATCTCCTTTGTTCGATCCTCGCGAGCCTGCTCTGTGCGCAGCTGCTTTGCCTGCTGCTCTTGGTAGGCTCTGCGCATTGATGCCATGCTGAGATAGGTCAGTGATGCAGACTTTCAGAATTGCAGGCTTTAACTTTCACTATGAATGGATTTCTGCTGAAAGAATTTTTCATGCAATTTGCAGAATAAATGTGCCTCCTGTTATTTATTCATAGCATCTTGTATATGATTGTATTTGGATAAACAAAAGCAAGCATATTCTAGAAGCTATTTATACTAATATTGTAAAAAGAATACATAAAATGAAATAAAACTATTAAAAATTATTTTACTAATGACACTTCTATTTTTCAATATTTTGAAGCTATCAATGAATAATACAAGGGACTATAACAACATTTTAATTTTTTTAAATAGCTAAAATTTTAAATATCAAAGTATTTTTAAGAATACTTAAAAGTAATAAGAGCTTTAAATTACTTTCATGCCAATAAAACATTTCCAAATTAGATTTACTAATTGTATAATGCTTATATCCAGGGACACAATCAATCAGAGGATAAGGGAGATAGTTGCCCTCCCCCTTTTTACAGAAGCCTATAGAAAAGACCAAGCACTTTTTTGAAAATATGTATTCTCATCTTTTGACCTCTTGGGTCTTCATACTTTTGGCCTACTTTAATGAAATTTTAGTTGTGTCACTGCTTATTTGACATGCATGTTCAAATAAAATATAATAAGTAACTTATGATTACCATAAAGCCACAGTATAGGCCTACAGGTCAAGCTAAAAGCTAAGAAATACAATTAAAAAACTATCTTGCTAAAAACAGTAAAAATTGTTAGTAGAATTGTTATATAATCAACAAAACGACTCTTTTCTATTTCTCTATTTTCTACCTTAATAAAAACTTTTTAGATTCATAAAATATACTTTATTAATCTAAATTATTCATCAAAATTTACTCATAAAAAATTAGTTACATGCAACATGGGCATTTAATTTTTACTATTTTCTTATAGCCCATGCAACATTACTATATAATATATTTTAAATCTTGTCACATTTTGACTTTATTACATTTTATTTTAAGCAGAGAAGAGATAAAGAATACAAATGCTAATGTTAAGACAATAAAAAGTGATACTATCTAGAATAATTGTTGATGGTATAGTACATTATAATATATAACTTATAAGAAACTATAATACGATTCAAAATCATAAAATAAAACTAAATAGATATTGTAATAGAATTGTAATAAGAAGTATACACTTGATAAAAAGTTAATTCTAATATGAGCTACACACATTGTCAGGACCATTACTAATTCGTTTAATGCATTCAAGTTGATGTACTTTAATACGAAATTTAAGATGCAGTACATGTAAGACGACACATACGAGCTAGAACTGATAATTACTAAAGAACGACTGATAAAATCAATACATGTTTCCTGCATGTATGTCTCGTTCAGAAAAAAAACATAAAACAAACAACAAATGAAGAAAGCGATCAAGTTATGCCAAAATCATTCGTTTGATTGATTTGAGCTAGAGTATGTCAATTTTTAGCAGAATAATAAATAAGAAAGCATTCCCTTTAACTTCAATTAAGTCACTAGACTAGACGATCAAACTTATTTTTAAGTTTTACGGTACAAAAGAGACAGAATGAGCTGAAATTTCCATCTTCAGATAGGCATTTAAAATATTTTAAATGTTTCTTAGTGTTACTAAGGCAAGATATAAAGATTTAAAACAAATGAGTTTTGACCAAGGTTTGAAATCTTAAAGTTCCACTTCAAACTGTTATAGGTTACTTTAAGTTTTTTAATCAGTCGATAATCACTGTAAAAGCAATTACTTTGAATACAAAATAAACGCTTTTAATTCACTAGCTCGCTATGAAGCTTTTTAAAAGCTAAATTATTAAGAAAAGTGCGTAAACGTTACTAAATTGACACCTTTCATACATCTTTCTATCGCGCTTCTTAAAACTGAAAGTTGCCTTTTACATAGTACTCGCACTTAATACAGGGAGTTGTCGCCATGGAATTGACAGTGTATACATGCACATGTACGGGAGACAAAAAACTAAGAATCCATCAAGTGCTGATCTGCACGGAAAGGTAGTATACGACAGGTCCGTTGCAACACACTTAAAGTGGGGGTCGAACCTAGCTTGCACAGGCAGACTGATGCCGGCTAATTCATGGCTTGACTTTGACAGTTTGCGAAGCCAGGGAATCCTATTTGTTTTGAATCGTATCCTACGCTGTGGAGCGCAGCGAGCCAATAGGATTCCCTGGCTAAGCCACACGGGTGCGTACGTCTTCCACCACTCGATGAGTGTTCACAGATAGTGGTATTTCATGCTGAATTTTTATGGCAAAATTTTAATTCGGCTACATGTACATGAATATGAGGATTTTACGATTTAAACACAGCTTTCTTGTTCGTATTTAATTTTGACGCAAAAAATTGCGGCATTGATAGCTTGAAAGTCTAAAAATTTTGCACCGCAAGTCACGTGACAATGCAACATGCCTAAATCCAATTGTTTCTTCATCAAGTGCCAATATCCACCTTCGAAATATATTTTAAACAATCAAACACACAAAACAACCGTTAACCTTTTTGAATAGAAAAGCAAAAACAAAAAACTAGTTAGTCGCTACTTACAGTAGCTGAACATAAAAACGAGAAGGAAAAAATAATGGTACAAAAGCAAAAGTAATAATGAAAAAGAGAAACACTGGGAAAAAACTTTCAACCGGAAACCCGTACACACAACACACGAACAGGTGAAAATTAATTAATTTTATAAAATAAGACACGAAACAACGGTAAAACAATAAATTATTATAGTAGACTTCACATTAAGGCTGCATTGTTGAAATAAATGAATCGGTCAATTCTACTTAAAGTAATATGAACGAGACTACTTAAAAATTTATTGATTGCGCATCAGGAAAACAGGAATAGTGAAAATATAATAAAGTATAGAAATAAGTACAGAGATGCACATACAGTAATAGATTTTCATAAATTTTCGATAAAGACGAGAAGACTGGAAACCAAATCTGATAATGCAATACAACTATAATAAAAATGACACAGAAAGTGTACATTGCCAGGTCTACTTGTAATGATCATGAAAGTTAGAACTGACTTATTACTTATAGACTGAGACTCGGCTAAAAATCCGTGCGTAATGGCCAAATTGTAATTTTTTATATCTAATATGCTCCAGTAGTAAATCATTTATCTGAACAAAAACCACAAATTTTTTCCTACTCATCCAATACAGCAATAAACAAAGACTCCTGCTTTAACAGAGAACTCTTATTTGTGCAACAACCAAGACTGTTAATTCAAGCATAGCCTACGCTCGAAACAAAGACTCTTAAGTCTTAACTCAAACATGCCATATCCTTGCAACAAAAAAGATCCTTTTTATCAACCAGCTACTTTCGGAATAAAGACTTTACATTTGACAGATAAATGTTTTTTGGAACTAAGACTATTAATTCAAGCATCTTCAGTTAAATCAGTCTTAATATCGTAAAGAAATCCCGAGAATTATTAGAAAATACTCCTAAGAGACTCCAGTTCGCAGCACTTTAATCTAGACGCAAAAAATGAATGTACTTTAAGAGAAAACACATCCAATCCGCGCTCACAGATCGCCGCCGTGTGTCTTGCGGAAATACTCTTCCTTCTTCTCCGGATCCGGGATGATGGTGGCGGCACCTGGACGCCAGCCAGCCGGGCAAACCTCGCCGTGCTTGTCAGTGTACTGGAACGCCTGCACTAGTCGAAGGGTCTCGTCAACCGAGCGACCAACGGGCAGGTCGTTCATAGTGATCTGCCTGAGCACGCCTTTGTCGTCAATGATGAAGAGGCCGCGGAGACTGTGACCGGCTGATTCCAGATAGACGCCATAGTCTTTGGCAATCTGGTAATGATTTGGTTTTATGGTTAGATAGTCTACTTTAATAAGGTAGCCTGAGATTCGAGAACTGATGAAATCTCACACCTGAGATTTGAGAACTGATGGAATCTCACACCTGAGATTTGAGAACTCACTCATGGAATCTCACACCTGAGATTTGAGAACTCACTCATGGAATCTCACACCTGAGATTTGAGAACTCACTCATGGAATCTCACACCTGAGATTTGAGAACTCACTCATGGAATCTCACACCTGAGATTTGAGAACTCACTCATGGAATCTCACACCTGAGATTTGAGAACTCACTCATGGAATCTCACACCTGAGATTTGAGAACTCACTCATGGAATCTCGCACCTGAGATTTGAGAACTCACTCATGGAATCTCACACCTGAGATTTGAGAACTGACTCATGGAATCTCACACCTGAGATTTGAGAACTGACTCATGGAATCTCACACCTGAGATTTGAGAACTGATGGAATCTCGCACCTGAGATTTGAGAACTCACTCATGGAATCTCACACCTGAGAGAAAAGATCAAGCTCTCTGATTTATAAATACCTGATGGGTCAGATCGGACAGCAGTGGAATCTGCAGATCGCCAAGGCCGCCTTTATCGCGCGGAGTCTTCAGCCAGGCCAGGTGAGTGAACGGACTGTCAACCGAGGCGGCCACAACTTCGGTGTTGATTTTGCGGAAATCGTTAACCCGATCGCTGAATGCTATGATCTCGGTTGGACAGACAAAGGTGAAATCCAACGGATAGAAAAAGAAGACAAGGTATTTGCCTTTGTAGTCCGACAGTTTAATCTCCTTCATCTGGCGGTTGATGACGGCTGTACCGCTGAATGCTGGGGCCGGCTTCGAGACTAGAAAAATTTGGTGAAGATCCATGTAGAACATGCTCTGCTCTTATTGCTAAGGAGTCATAAAACAATTTTGCTCTTAACGATTACTTTCGAATTTCGAATAGTTTTAGAATGGTTCTAAGATAATGCTCTAATACAAGCTCGTACTGCTTCTCCCTGATCCTTTAGCTGGTACTGCATGCTTCTCCCTGATCCTTCAGCTGGTACTGCATGCTTCTCCCTGATCCTTCAGCTGGTACTGCATGCTTCTCCCTGATCATTTAGCTGGTACTGCAGCTTCTCCCTGATCCTTTAGGATCATCAGGGAGAACCTTTTACTGCATGCTTCTCCCTGATCCTTTAGCTGGCACAACATGCTTCTCCCTGATCCTTTAGCTGGCACTGCATGCTTCTCCCTGATCCTTTAGCTGGCACAACATGCTTCTCCCTGATCCTTCAGCTGGTACTGCATGCTTCTCCCTGATCCTTCAGCTGGTACTACATGCTTCTCTCTGATCCTTCAGCTGGTACTGCATGCTTCTCCCTGATCCTTTAGCTTGCACTATATACTTTAAGCCTAGGTTTTTTGTTCAATAGGGAATAGGGATACCAGATAGTATAGCATCCTGACTTTCAAAATTGCATCCTAAAATTAGACCTTGGATGCAATTTTGAATCTAAGCACTAGCAAAAAAACCCAGCCTACATGTAGGTTTTTTAGGCTTGTTTATACAATAAAGGTGCTATATAATATCCTGCCTTTCCAAATTGCATCCTGAAATTTGACTTATGCAACTAGCAGTAGGCATGGCAAAAATTGCTGCAGAAAAAAACAAATATTATACAACAAATAGAAAAATTAGTAAAACAAAATAGGGTATATATATTATTGATTGAGGTATAAACAAAATTTTTTATTGTAATTTTGAAATTAAATTTGCTACAATGATTGTTTAGCATAATTTATGCAATCATGACACATATTTCAATGCTTTTGTATGCTGTGCTACAAACTTGAAAACGTATAGTTAAGAATTATAAGCCAATGATTATGCTTGTCAGCTTGTATGCCAGAAAATTATATTTCCTCCTTGTATATCATATGTATTAAAACATTAGCTAAATCATTTATACAGTAGAATTTTCCTGCATATACTATACTTACCCTAATATGGGCAACCACTTCCTGTCCCCTCTAATCTAGATCTGCTACCCCTATTGTAGCAAAGGTCTAAACCACATTAGACACCCTCTATCTTGTGCTAAACTGTGTCAGGATGCCAACAGAATAGTCAGGATCATATTACATTACATGTGCACTAGAAGTTACCCAAAAATCTTTTAGATTGTATGCCAGGTATATTAGGCAAAATCAATAGTGTGCCAGGTATGCTAGCAATAAGTATATAATCTTCTAGCCCCTAAGCTTATTCTGGCATTATTAAATATATATTTATTTAAAAAATTACATATATTTTTATAAGGCTATTATCATTTTGAGAAAATAATACATTTTTACATTTTACTTTTTTATGTTTATAGTTATACAAGTGGGGTAAAGCCTTTTAAAATTTAAATAAGTAATATATACAACATATAGTAAAGCCCTATATACAATAATCCAGGCATATATGCACCACAAGACTTTTTAAGAAAATGTGTGCAACAATAGACTTTTCATAAAGATTGCTTCCAAAACCAGAAAAATTCCCATTCCAGAACCAGAATTAGCAGGAAAATGAAAAGCATCAAATCTTTTATTGTAAGCTCTTTTTTATTTGATTACATTATTTCTCAAAAGATAAAAACATTCTTATCAAAAATTGAGAAACTAGTATTCTTTTTGAAATGTTTAAATATTTTTTTTCAAATTAGGGACTTCTTGAACTTTAGGTATGTATAAAATACTTGCAATTTTCCAATTTTTATAAACCTTTTGCCAGAGTCTTGGAGGCTGTCCAAAATGATAATAAAACAAAGAAAACTGCAAAATATATCTTCAAAGTTAACCGGAGCTCAATTTGTTAATCCTGTATGTTAGTTTTGGAGAATTGTATATTTGAAAATTCAACTTTTATTAGAATCATGACTTTTAAAGATAAATATTTTCCTCAGATTAATGAATTCATTCAAAAAAAACATTTGGAGGGTTAGATTTTAACTCCAATAAAAAGAGTGTCTATTCTAACCTTTCTTTATTCAGTTTGTTAAAGTGCAATGAGAGTACCACATTAAATTAGTGTTTTTAAAAAATGCTGATTCACAGTTTGCCACCCTTTCAACTCTTGCTTTTGATTTGCAGTCATTCTCTTATGGTTGTGACTAGGCCTAGCTAGTAGCTGTACATTCTTTACTTGTTTACCTATACTTAATTTCTACTAATTTGCATTGTTGTCTCTATTCTAAAAGGTAACTATAGCTGCTGATATCAAATAGATTGCTAAGATTATAACTTTTTCTCTATAGAGGTATTTGATAAATTTCAGAATTTTTAATTTAAGCTGCATTACAATTTTTTCCCTAGACACTCTTAGTCTCCAAATTTATCTACCTAATCTAAAATAGACCCCTATGCCTCTATTGAAGTTTAGGTACATAAAATCAATCCCCACAAAGATTTTCCCCACCCTAAACCCCATTCCCCATGCTACAATGGTTGGTGGTTATTGGCCCACCCCACCCTTGGGTTCAGAATTTACCTACCTAATCTTCAATAGACCCCCAGGCCTCTATTAAAGTTTAGGTAGGTAAAATCAATCCCCATGAAGCTTCTCCCTATCCTAACCCCCCCCCATTCCTCATGCCCTGGTAGTTGGCTTTAAGCTATGAAAAATGAAGCTCAAATTTGAAATCAGCACTATCAAAAACCTCTATAGAGACAAAATTATGATCCTATTAAAATTACAACTATTTTATCTACCTAAAGTTCAAAAAGTCCCAAATTAGTCCTATTGTTTCTATAGAAACATAATAGGCCTAAAAAATTGAGAAAATTTCTTGGAACTGAATTCCAAAATTAAATCAGTTCTAGAGCCAATTCTGATAATAGAACAGACAATATAAAAAGCTTCAAACTGATTCTGGTTCTAGAATGGGTAATATGAAAAGCCTAAAAGTCAGGCAAATATTTGCCAGCTTATACAAGTTTGTACCAAAAAATTTTGGTGCAAATAACATAATCCCCATACTCAGGATGATGTACATTATGCCGGAAATTTCTGGCGTACAATTGAAAATTTTACTTTTTTTGGCATACAATTGGCGTAAAAAATGAGGCAAAATGTATTTGGCGTACCTTTTGGTGTGACGCCGTGGCGTAAATATGCCAAGCAGCGTACGCCAACTCCAACCTTCATGCCAAAGTTAATATTAACAATTGTTGGCATAACGCTGTAACCTCAGAATCTTATTATAAAAACATAAAAACTGTAAAACTTGTAAGATAAAAGTTCATAACTATTTGTGATTTATAAAAATTTAAAATTCCACGCAAACTAATCATGTGATGAAACCACATATTTGTTAAATTTTTATTGTTAAAAAAATGTATAACACGAAAAAAGGTCATTTATTGTCGCAAAGCCTAGAAAACCTGGCATAAGTTCCTAGGACCTTGGCATACATTTCAGTATGAAGTGGCATAGATTTTTTAGGGGACTTTTTATTCCAGCGTATACCATGACATGATCCTGACTATGGCATAATCCTAAGTGTGAACATGCCTATACTACTAAAGGCCAATCTATGCCAGAAACTGTCCATATTAATAATAATGGCCATTAGCTGCATATAGGGTCTACCACCAACATTAGGGGGCCTATATTTATTGTGAAGGCCTATTTTATTTATAATAATAATAATAATAGTACTAATGTATTACTATATTACAAACTAACAAAAAATGAATAAATTCTTATCTATGATTATCAGTGGTTACTTGCAAGCCATAGTGCGGAAGGATTTCTGTATACGACGGAAGGTAAATTTTCATTTCGGCCTGTTGTATGACAGTACGACAGGGATTGGAAAATGGTACTAGTGTTGTACGACAGAGTTAGAGTTTAAGGAAGTGCTGTATGACAAAAATAGTGGCACTTACATATGTGGGTAGGTGCGGGAAATTTCTTGATATTGCGTTTTTTTTATATGCAAAGTAAAACAACAGATATATTGTACTTTTCTGCTTGCAATGTCAAGTATAGTTTTGCGCCAATAAAATTGAATTTAAGAGTTTGTACAAATATAATACTGATAATTTAAATTACACTTTGAGTGGAAAAGTGCAACTATTGAATTTTTACTTCTTTGCTTCAACGCAATACGTTAACAATGATGTTATGAGTTAGTTACGAGACTAGGAGTATCTGGTACTGGTGTCCGATTGTCCATCAAAGGAATACTAACTACGTCTATACTTCACGTATGAGTCATATGACATTGACAAGTGTACGACAGACAGACATGTAACATGTTTACATGTACGACAGTGCCACAGCCAGGAAGACGGTAGAATCCTCGGAATTTTCCGGCGCAAATCAGCAATTTGCCGGCGCACGGCGCACACTTCACTGCGCCGCGCGCATGGGCTCGGCGCATCGGCGCATGGCTCGGTGCATCGGTGCATGGCTCGGCGCATGGCGCACAAGGTACGTCAGTGTACGTGACAATATAATAATGATATTGTATATTAAATGTCAATCAATCAATAAAATAAACGATAGTCGATACGATAGTCGTTATTTCCAATGTTGTTTCTATTTCAAATTTCATTAATCGACTTAACAAACTTAACAAATTTGCGCCTTTCGCGGCTTTTGTTGCGTCTTTTTGCTTATATTTTGCAAATAGAAGCTATGATTGAACTGCTTGAACTTCCATTGGTATTGATTCAATTTAGATACTTAATACTTGATGGTGCTTTTTTAAGTGTATTTTTCTCAGCGCATGGCGCACAAGTAATTTTTTTTTCTCGGCGCACGCGGCGCACAACAAAAATTTTGATGGATGCTATTCCGGTGCACACGCTGCACCTTCCTGACCATGGCGACAGTGTACGACATAGCGCCCCAAAAAATTAGCAATGTACGACATGTACGACAGGCAATCCCTGTGAACGACGGAGATTTCTAGCGTATACCCGTCCTTCCGCACTATGGCTTGCAAGTAGTTACAAAGGAAACAGTACAATAAGCCTAGAATCAGGTAGGGCCTATTAGATTAAGTTTAGAAAAAAAGCCATAGGCCTAGGCCTAGGCACAATTGACATACAATAAGTGTAGTAGGCCAAATAATTATTTAATAATAATAAATTTATTAAATTTGTGAAAAAATGAAAAATTGAAAAATTCATATTATTTCACTTACTTTGGGCTTTGCTAATATGAAGTGAGTGGCTCCAAGTTGGGCTCGACTCTTGAGGGTAAACTTGACTATCGCCATAATTTTGACATTTTTCAGCATTTGTGGCAGAAATTATGCCGACAATAAATCCAAAAACACACAGAAAGAAATTATTGGCTGTCATAGTGCAACTGTGATTTTTATTTTGATAAAATTTAACTGTTTTTACTTTATAGTAAGTAAAATGAAGCAATGAGCGAAGCCGAAGTTTTCTAACAAGAAACCGTGATCTTTCTCACAATTTAACTCTTTAAAAAAGAGCGCGAACGATGACCCAGTAAAGCAAATAAAGAATTTTTAAAGCCTAGCTGCAAAGCAAAAACAAACTTAATGCTTGTGAAAGTTTTAAAAAAAGTTTATTTTTTAAAATAGTAATAAAATTATTATTATTTTAATGCTTTAAGTAATGCTGTTTGTTTTCCAAAGAAATTTGACAATAATAAAATATTTCTATTAAAATTAAATTCACTAGGCCTAGATACACTACACTAAAAATAAAATGGTCAGAATAAAGTTTACAAAACCTTTTCTGAGTAGGATGGTGTTTTTATAATTACAACAGTGATAAATACAGGGAAAATTGCAAGACACTAAAGCTACCCCAGCCAATTTTTCGCCACTTTTTTAATTGTCTAGTCTAAATAGTTTTTGAAACTTTGATACTTTTGAAGCAGCTTTGTGTTGCCCCCTCCCCCTCCTCAAAAATGTTCTAGATCTATGCCTTAACTTCGCCTTAAGTAAGATACCAATTGATGTTAAGAAATAGTAATAGATCGTTTCATTTATTAGGCAACTATGGATAGGCCTAGAGTGTAGGCCTTATGCACAGGTGTTACCAAAGTTGTAACAGTTCTCAAACCAAGCCAAAAAATCAGACAGGCGCATAGAATTTAGCTAGGGCCTATTTAATAAGATAGTAGGCCTATTAGGCCCCTATTATTATTACATTGTCTTTAGAGCTAAGCTAAAACTTAAAAATGTTAACATGTTTAACTATACCATTTGTTTGTTAGACAAACCATTTTTAGTATATGGTAATTGTGGTTTTGTTGTTTTGTTTCAGTGGTATATTCTCTACTATATTCTTCAGTATATGTATATTCTTCAATATTAGCCAACAATCCCAACATTAACAAAGGCCTAGGCCTAATTAATATTAGTCCCTCCCCTTATTGATTGTTTGATACTATATAGAGAAATTGGCCCTCTAGCTAGATAGGATTCATCCTTATATAGTTATATTAATAATTTTAAGAATAATTGACTAAATAAAAAGTTAATAAATATATTTCAAAGTTTTTTAATTAAATTTAATTGGTAATGTTATATAGTTATACTTTGAATAGCCACTTCTTTTTAATATTCTAACTTATAATGTATTTGCCAGCTGCTACCATCAACACCAGCCATGACAAGTTATACTGACAAGCCCAGCTTTCCCAACCTAGCCAGCTGCTGCATATCCAGCACCTATAGCTGGCCAGCCATGTCATCTAGGCAAAGCACTGAGCAGTACTACCCTGAGTAGCTTTAAGATGTGCTGCTACTATCCCTTCAAGGGCTACAATGGCTTGGTCAGGCAAGAATTCTGCATTTTGTTGACTTGCTTTTAAGAGATGCTGAAATCTCCATCCCCTATAGACTTGCTATTCTACGGAAATCTATACTTACATTTTACATACATATTTTGATAGCTTGCCTAGGGTTGCTATAGTTTGTTGTTGTAACTTCTAACTAGGAAATAAAAAAATAAGTAGAAAAACTTGGTATTATTATAGCTTAAAATATGTTTTTATTAACCTATCTAGTCATAGTTAAGCTTAAATAATATTTATAAAAAATTAAAAATAAAAAAAACATATGTATACATATTTTTGCTTTTTTTGCTTTGCCAAAAATGTATATAAAGTTTATTTTATATAGATTTTAATTTTATTCTTTGTAAAGTCTTACAGTGGTTTTGTTCCTATCTTTGCAAAATCCCACTGATGCTACCAAGTTGTGCTAGGTCTGTTTTCCTTGTCTTTAGTATTCCTCACAGGTGTTACCAAAGTTGTAACAGGCGTATTGGCTCTCTTATAACTAATTGTAATATTTTTTGTTAGTACATTTCTGGTAACTATTGGTGATTATCTGGTAGCATTCTAATATAGTTTGGTAGCATCTAATGTATACTAAGAAATTGTTATTGCCAATATTTTGCTTAGTAAAACAAACTTAAACTGGTTTCTATCTGTGTGCAAATTTAGTGTGGCTACTAGTAAACTATTTTTTGCAGGTAAAGCAATAGAAAATATATAAAACAAAAATATAAATTGATTTTATTAGGCACATGTAATACAGGAATAGACAAAATTATGTGAAATAAATGACTATGAGTATAGGCTATTTACAAGTCTTTTTCCTTAATATATATATGTATATTTAATTAATAAAATGACAAACCAATTAAAGAGATATATTTGTTCCATTTGTAATCAGTTATAGTTTAAATAAGGCATAAATAATAATGAGCTTTATAAATATATATCTCAAACTTAAATAACTTATAAGTTATTATAAATACTTGTCGAATTCATGAGCAAGAAACTTCAACCACTGCTCACAACTAAACAAAACAAGACTTTGTCTTCTCATTGTAGTAGTTAAACTAACTCTTCTAGTTATTTCCTTTTAGTTTTGTTATAATTTCCTTTGGAACAATGTCCAGTGGGGAGCAGACCAAACTAATTGGAGCAGATGGTCTGTCAAAGCAAGCCGAGCTGAACCAAGAATCTGCTGGCAAGCAAGTGACCAGCAAAGATGCTGCAGAAGATGAAGAGGTCGAACGAGCCGGATGCTCGCCAGCATTCTGTCGCTTTCCTTTGTCCGTTTATTTCATTGTGACCAACGAATTCTGCGAACGGTTTAACTACTTTGGCGTTCGAACCATCCTGACACTTTACTTGCTAAAGTTTATCGGCCTGAGCTCGGATCATTCAACCGCCATCTTTCACCTGTTTGTTGTGGTCTGCTATTTCTCGCCAATCATTGGCGGTATCGTTGCTGATAGCTTGTTGGGCAGATTCTGGACTATTGTCATCTTGTCCATTGTCTACTGTATTGGCGGGGTGGTGCTTGCGGCTACAGCAGTTCCTCATCTTGGCTTAGCTGGCGCCCTGATCGGCCTGTTGCTGATTGGCCTGGGCACCGGCGGAATCAAGCCGAATGTTGCCGCCTTTGGCGCCGATCAAATCCCAGAGGGCAAGGCCTGGATGCGCGAGGCATTCTTCTCAACATTCTATTTTGCTATCAACCTGGGCTCGCTTCTGTCTACCATTCTAATTCCGGTGGTTCGCTCCAATGTCTACTGCATGGACGACAATTGCTACGCATTGGCTTTCGGCATGCCCGCTGTCGCTATGGCGCTGGCCATTGTAATCTTCATTGTTGGCAAGCCAATGTACCGAATGGTCCAGCCAGGCAAAAGTGTAGTCGGCCAGGCTGCCTGCTGCATTGTCAGCGCCGCCAAGAACTACAGGGCCGCCTCTGTCAAAGACGCGGATAGGCAGTTCCTTGACTACGCCGATTCTGACCGATTCCCGCCGGAGTTTGTGCGCGATCTGAGGCAGTTCAGCCGCCTATTGCTGCTGTATATCCCGTTCCCCATCTTCTGGGCCCTGTTCGATCAGATGGGTTCGAGATGGACTATTCAAGCGTCACTGATGGACGGCTACATGTTCTGGGATTGGTCAATTCTGCCCGATCAGATGCAGGCATTGAATTCGCTGCTGATTCTGGTGCTCATACCGATTTTCGACTGCTGCATCTACCCGCTGCTCAGTGAGTGCTGCTGGCGCGTTGGACTCTTGTAGCCGAGTGCCTGGGTTCGATTCTGTGACTGTTGTACCCGAGTGCCTGGGTTCGATTCTGTGACTGTTGCACCTGAGTGTCCTGGGTTCGATTCTGTGACTGTTGCACCTGAGTGTCCTGGGTTCGATTCTGTGACTGTTGCACCTGAGTGCCTGGGTTCGATTCTGTGACTCTTGCACCTGAGTGCCTGGGTTCGATTCTGTGACTATTGCACCTGAGTTTCTGGGTTCGATTCTGTGACTCTTGCACCTGAGTGTCCTGGGTTCGATTCTGTGACTGTTGCACCTGAGTGCCCCCTGGGTTTGATTCTGTGACTGCTGCACCTTGAGTGTCCTGGATTCGATTCTGTGACTGTTGCACCTGAGTGTCCTGGGTTCGATTCTGTGACTGTTGCACCTGAGTGCCTGGGTTCGATTCTGTGACTGTTGCACCTGAGTGCCTGGGTTCGATTCTGTGACTGTTGCACCTGAGTGTCCTGGGTTTGATTCTGTGACTGTTGCACCTGAGTGTCCTGGGTTCGATTCTGTGACTGTTGCACCTGAGTGTCCTGGGTTTGATTCTGTAACTGTTGCACCTGAGTGTCCTGGGTTCGATTCTGTGACTGTTGCACCTGAGTGCCTGGGTTCGATTCTGTGACTGTTACACCTGAGTGCCTGGGTTCGATTCTGTGACTGTTGCACCTGAGTGTCCAAGTTCGATTCTGTGACTGTTGCATCTGAGTGCCTGGGTTCGATTCTGTGACTGTTGCACCTGAGTGTCCAAGTTCGATTCTGTGACTGTTGCACCTGAGTGTCCTGGGTTCGATTCTGTGACTGTTGCACCTGAGTGTCCTGGATTCGATTCTGTGACTGTTACACCTGAGTGCCTGGGTTCGATTCTGTGACTATTGCACCTGAGTGTCCTGGGTTCGATTCTGTGACTGTTGCACCTGAGTGTCCTGGGTTCGATTCTGTGACTGTTGCACCTGAGTGCCTGGGTTCGATTCTGTGACTGTTGCACCTGAGTGCCCCCTGGGTTCGATTCTGTGACTGTTGCACCTGAGTGCCTGGGTTCGATTCTGTGACTGTTACACCTGAGTGCCTGGGTTCGATTCTGTGACTGTTGCACCTGAGTGTCCAAGTTCGATTCTGTGACTGTTGCACCTGAGTGCCTGGGTTCGATTCTGTGACTGTTGCACCTGAGTGTCCAAGTTCGATTCTGTGACTGTTGCACCTGAGTGTCCTGGGTTCGATTCTTTGACTGTTGCACCTGAGTGTCCTGGATTCGATTCTGTGACTGTTACACCTGAGTGCCTGGGTTCGATTCTGTGACTATTGCACCTGAGTGTCCTGGGTTCGATTCTGTGACTGTTGCACCTGAGTGTCCTGGGTTCGATTCTGTGACTGTTGCACCTGAGTGTCCAAGTTCGATTCTGTGACTGTTGCACCTGAGTGTCCTGGGTTCGATTCTGTGACTGTTGCACCTGAGTGCCCCCTGGGTTCGATTCTGTGACTGCTGCACCTGAGTGTCCTGGATTCGACTCTGTGACTGTTGCACCTGAGTGCCCTGGGTTCGATTCTGTTACTTGCTTTTTGAGTAACTGTTTAAAACTCGCGTCAATATGCAGTTAACTATTCAGTGTACTTGCAGATGCTTAAATATGTCTCTGCCTTGTCGACAGCCGTAAAAGTATGAGATTTTTTATTTGTCAATAAATTGGATCATTTTAATAAAGTAATTCTGCATTTCAGGCAGATGGCAAGGTAAGATAAACCATTTGATAGAACTCGTTTGTTTGGTTTGTTAGAAGTGATTTGTATTTTGTGATTTTTTAGTTTTCCACGATTATGGGCAGTTGGCGGTTTTGCAATAAAAATGTTGTGATTGCGTAATTGTCTTGAAATTGCGTTAAATTTGTTTGAAAACCGGTGA
Source organism: Macrostomum lignano (assembly GCA_002269645.1). Taxonomy (NCBI): domain Eukaryota; kingdom Metazoa; phylum Platyhelminthes; family Macrostomidae; genus Macrostomum; species Macrostomum lignano. Next base: position 38,037 of record NIVC01002503.1, on the reverse strand, counting down.
TTATATTTTGAGTTTGTTTACGGTTTCAGCTATCCAATGTTTAGGCAAACAAGTCTGATGTTTTTATTTATTATTAGAGGCAGGGGGGTTGTGTGCACCCTGGCGCAATTTAAGCGTCATTGGCACACAACCGGCGAGAGGCATTACTGCCCATTCCGCCGACTCCCCTGAGCAGGCATACAAGCGAGCGGATACGTACGCAGGCATACACTCACACAGGAGTGTACAGCGGCCCTAACTTTATCAATTGTTAGGCATGTACACTTCACTGCGCCTTGGGGGGGGGGGGTTGGCTCTCAAGGCCGTTAATTGCACAAGCGAGCCAAGCCAAGATTCCAATCCAGCCCCAAATGAATGTGGCTGCACTTGGAATCGAGCCTGGGTCGCGGCACACCAGAGCAGCTGCGCTACCGCTGGGCTACGGCCCCCGATGTTTTTATTTGTCAACAAGAAATTTTACTGCAAGATAATTTAAATTATCGATTTTTCTGATCTAGTTGATTTAGTTGATGAATCTATTATTACGTTTTTTAGAATAAAATTGTATAGATTAGTAGATTATACATTACTTTTATAAAACAATGCAGATTGCACAGTTCCATAGCCAATAAAATACCCCCCTCCCATAAAACAGGCAGATTGCACAGTTCTATAGCCAATAAACAACCCCCCCCCCATAAAACAGGCAGATTGCACAGTTCTATAGCCAATAAACAACCCCCCATAAAACAGGCAGATTGCACAGTTCTATAGCCAATAAACAACCCCCCATAAAACAGGCAGATTGCACAGTTCTATAGCCAATAAACAACCCCCATAAAACAGGCAGATTGCACAGTTCTATAGCCAATAAACAACCCCCCATAAAACAGGCAGATTGCACAGTTCTTTAGCCAATAAACAACCCCCATAAAACAGGCAGATTGCACAGTTCTATAGCCAATAAACAACCCCCCATAAAACAGGCAGATTGCACAGTTCTATAGCAAATAAACAACCCCCCATAAAACAGGCAGATTGCACAGTTCTATAGCCAAAAAACAACCCCCCATAAAACAGGCAGATTGCACAGTTCTATAGCCAATAAACAACCCCCCATAAAACAGGCAGATTGCACAGTTCTATAGCCAATAAACAACCCCCATAAAACAGGCAGATTGCACAGTTCTATAGCCAATAAACAACCCCCATAAAACAGGCAGATTGCACAGTTCTATAGCCAATAAACAACCCCCCCCCCATAAAACAGGCAGATTGCACAGTTCTATAGCCAATAAACAACCCCCATAAAACAGGCAGATTGCACAGTTCTATAGCCAATAAACAACCCCCCCCCCATAAAACAGGCAGATTGCACAGTTCTATAGCCAATAAACAACCCCCATAAAACAGGCAGATTGCACAGTTCTATAGCCAATAAACAACCCCCATAAAACAGGCAGATTGCACAGTTCTATAGCCAATAAACAACCCTATAAAACTCTAATGAAGGGATAATCGGATTAAGATAAAATAATACAGGGTCTGTGATTATTGATCTATTTTGAAAAAAAGGTAATGCAAGGTGTTAATATAACGTTTAATGCACGTTTTTTAATCGCTCCACGCATTGATTGATTGCTCCGCAACAGGTAAGCTGCACCTGTCTACCACCCTGTGCAAGCGAATGGGCGTCGGCATGCTGTTGGCCTCTTCTGCCTTCATCGCCGCCATGGCCGTCCAGATGCGCATCGACGCGGAGCTGCCCACCGTGCCCAAAACTGGCCAGATCAAACTGAAGTTCGTCAATTCCTTGACTGGCACGTCTTCGCCCTGTGGAGTCATCTTTGAGTACGACGGCGTCACTCGAGATCTGGCGCATCTCGGTTTCTCTAGGGCCAGCCTGCATACCAAGGTGAGCTCATGACGGATCCCCTGTTGCTGGGCCAGCCTCCCAGATCCCCTGTTGCTGGGCCAGCCTCCCAGATCCTCAGTTGTTGGGCCAGTTTCCCAAATCCTCAGCTGCTGGGCCAGCCTCCCAGATCCTCTGTTGCTGGGCCAGCCTCCCAGATCCCACGTTGCTGGGCCAGCCTCCCAGATCCCACTTTGCTGGGCCAGCCTCCCAGATCCCACGTTGCTGGGCCATTCTCCCAGATCCTCAGTTTCATGGCCAGCCTCCAAGATCCTCAGATCCCCAGTTGCTGGGCCGGTCTCCCAAATCCGCAGTTGCTTTTCTAAATGTTAGACTCTAGCCAGTTCTCCAGCTGGGATGGCTGAAGCCAATCCATGGATTCCCACTCCACCACAGACGCCTCATCTGTGGAACGTAGCGATGCACACGAGTCCGGACTGCCCAGACACGGTGAAAAGAGCCGCCAATCTCACCCTGCCGGGCGGCAACAACTCCTATGACGTCATAGTCTATGGCTCCGGCAGGCTGGCCGCGGTCCCGGCAGCCACCGAGAAGAACCGCAAAGGCCTCAGCCTCATCCGCGTGATGCTGACCAATCCGAAACTGGCCGATCGTCTGCTCGACGACAAGCTGATTCTTAGAAAGATCAGCCGAGTCAAAGAGGGCATCGATTTCGCCTTGAATTTAACAGCCAGCCCGAAAAGTTCGGTTGCTAAGGGCGATATTCGGTTCACGGATTACCAACCGGTGCACAGTGGATTTTATTCTGTTCAGCTGGTTGGCAACTACACTGGCCGGGGCGAGCCGGAGCTGCCTAATGTTGGCTTTAGCAGTGAGTTATTTTACTTATGGACACCTGTCAATCAAACTGTTTGGCAATTGGGTATTCCTTTGGTAACACAGGAATGTAATGTTTTTTAAACCGGTTCTAAATATAGTAGTTTCTGCCTGAATGATTCTTGAAATGTGTAAAAATCTTCTCGTTAATCCACCCCCCTCTAAGTCGTTCCTTAAACCACCTCTAAACCGTTGCTTAATCCTTCCCTAAAATCCTTCCCTAAAAACTCCTTAATCCTTTCTTTAACCGTTCCTCAATCCTTCCCTAAACCGTTCCTTAATCCTTCCCCAAACCGTTCCTCAATCCTTCCCCAAACCGTTCCTCAATCCTTTCCCAAACCGTTCCTCAATCCTTCCCCAAACCGTTCCTCAATCCTTTCCCAAACCGTTCCTCAATCCTTCCCCAAACCGTTCCTCAATCCTTTCCCAAACCGTTCCTCAATCCTTTCCCAAACCGTTCCTCAATCCTTCCCCAAACCGTTCCTCAATCCTTCCCTAAACCGTTCCTTAATCCTTCCCTAAACCGTTCCTCAATCCTTCCCTAAACCGTTCCTCAATCCTTCCCCAAACCGTTCCTCAATCCTTCCCCAAACCGTTCCTCAATCCTTTCCCAAACCGTTCCTCAATCCTTCCCCAAACCGTTCCTCAATCCTTCCCTAAACCGTTCCTTAATCCTTCCCTAAACCGTTCCTCAATCCTTCCCAAACCGTTCCTCAATCCTTCCCCAAACCGTTCCTCAATCCTTCCCCAAACCGTTCCTCAATCCTTTCCCAAACCGTTCCTCAATCCTTCCCCAAACCGTTCCTCAATCCTTCCCTAAACCGTTCCTTAATCCTTCCCTAAACCATTCCTTAATCCTTCCCTAAACCGTTCCTTAATCCTTCCCTAAACCATTCCTTAATCCTTCCCTAAACCGCTCCTTAATCCTTCCCTAAACCGTTCCTTAATCCCATTTTCTAAACGGCTTCTGTCTTTAGCAAATACATGAACCTTAGGAGTTGTGAATTCCAAATGGCAAACACAGACACCAAAATATTTATTAAAATAATTTCTTCTAACAGTGTATTTGTAACGTGTAAATATAGGATCTGTAAGCTCAGATTGGATGCATCACGGTCGTAAGTATGGCGCTTAATTCGGCTTAAATCTCATTATGTTTACAAGTTAATAATTTAATGTATGTCAAACTGATTGCGTTTATGCAGTTGATTGTTTGTTCGTTGGGGTATTATTGCCTTCGCTTTTTGCAACGATTTGTACGCATCAAGAAGTTAGGTTATTATTTCGGTTCTTTGATGAATTATGCTTTGCCCATAGACTAATGATGAGTGTAAATATCTTGGCCATAGACTAATGATGAGTGGAGATATCTTGGCCATAGACTAATGATGAGTGGAGATATCTTGGCCATAGACTAATGATGAGTGGAGATATCTTGGCCATAGACTAATGGTGAGTGGAAATATCTTGGCCATAGACTAATGGTGAGTGGAAATATCTTGGCCATAGACTAATGATGAGTGGAGATATCTTGGCCATAGACTAATGATGAGTGGAGACATCTTGGCCATAGACTAATGATGAGTGGAAATATCTTGGCCATAGACTAATGGTGAGTGGAAATATCTTGGCCATAGACTAATGATGAGTGGAGATATCTTGGCCATAGACTAATGATGAGTGGAGACATCTTGGCCATAGACTAATGATGAGTGGAAATATCTTTGCCATAGACTAATGATGAGTGGAGACATCTTGGCCATAGACTAATGATGAGTGGAAATATCTTGGCCATAGACTAATGGTGAGTGGAGATATCTTGGCCATAGACTAATGGTGAGTGGAGATATCTTGGCCATAGACTAATGATGAGTGGAGATATCTTGGCCATAGACTAATGGTGAGTGGAAATATCTTGGCCATAGACTAATGGTGAGTGGAAATATCTTGGCCATAGACTAATGATGAGTGGAGATATCTTGGCCATAGACTAATGATGAGTGGAAATATCTTGGTCATAGACTAATGATGAGTGGAGATATCTTGGCCATAGACTAATGATGAGTGGAGATATCTTGGCCATAGACTAATGGTGAGTGGAGATATCTTGGCCATAGACTAATGATGAGTGGAGATATCTTGGCCATAGACTAATGATGAGTGGAGATATCTTGGCCATAGACTAATGGTGAGTGGAGATATCTTGGCCATAGACTAATGATGAGTGGAGATATCTTGGCCATAGACTAATGATGAGTGGAGATATCTTGGCCATAGACTAATGATGAGTGGAGATATCTTGGCCATAGACTAATGATGAGTGGAGATATCTTGGCCATAGACTAATGGTGAGCGGAGATATCTTGGCCATAGACTAATGATGAGTGGAAATATCTTGGCCATAGAATAGGTAAAAAATAGCTTCTTAAAATCACGAATTTTTAAATTACATTTTCACAACAAAGATTTTAACTGCTTGAGTTGAGCTGACAGCAGATTAAAAGCGACCCAGCCTGCTTCCTGGCGATAAGAATGTTGGGATTGGATCGAAAGAGAGTTAACCTTGAAATTGGAATATACTTTTTCACAAGATATACCCTATAGGCGGTCCCCTAGGAAATCTGAGTGAGTTTACCCCCAACCCCAGTTAATCTCGCACGCGATCCTAAGCGGATATTAAAAATGTTAGAAAAAATAAGAAGGCAATGTTGTCCGCTTCCGAGATACTTCCAGAAAGTATGGAAGAAGTTTCTTTCAGATTTCTTACATTTTTTGGAATTTTTAGGCATACTAAACCAGAATAGAAAGTTGATACAGGGCTTGGTCAATTTTTTATTAGTCTGGCAAAGAAGCAAACTCGCTTTAGATAGGGTAAAAAAATAAAATGAAATAGAATTTTTAACCATAGACTATTGTAACAAACTATTTGTACCATAGACTATCGTACCATAGACTATCGTACCATAGACTATCGTACCATAGACTATCGTACCATAGACTATCGTACCATAGACTATCGTACCATAGACTATTGTACCATAGACTATCGTACCATAGACTATCGTACCATAGACTATTGTACGATAGACTATTGTACCATAGACTATCGTACCATAGACTATTGTACGATAGACTAGTGTACCATAAACTATTTCATTATAGACAGCCCGTCAAGAGAAGTGTTTAACATCAATTTTCGACGCTACAATAGTTCTATATAGTCCTTTAAAAAGGATGCTCGAGCTTTAACTAAATTATTAGCAAACTTTTTTATTACGAAACCATTCTTGTTAATAGTTTTTTTGAAATAAAATAGTTCATACATTTGAAGCCTGACCAAACCAGTGCTATTGTTGACCATGGGTTAAATTTAGCTATAAAACATTATAATAATAATGTACACAGAAAATTCTTAAATACTATATGTATGGCAGCTGAGCACGAGCAATGAGAATAGCGTGTTCAGGGGTATCTCAACAGTGTGTGAGAGTGTGTGTGTGTGTGTGTGTGTAAATAATCTAGGCTGAGTGAGAGATGCTAAGAGAGGCAGTTTGGGCGTGGCTTGTAACTTTTTGACAGCGGAAATTCATAATTTTACTAGTATATGCAATTTCACATGCATACTGTCAGGGTTCCACTTTGGCACTGGTATTTTGGAATTTAGAAATGTTTGCAATTTTCTGTTTGACAAGTTCATTAAAGATTTCATGCTTTATTGTTGGATTGTTACAGTTTGACTTGGTCTGGTCTTTCCGTTTCTACTCTCACCTCTCCGCTCTTCCACTCTCTCTCCCACTCTGTCCGCTCTCTCCCCCGCTCTGTCCGCTCTCCCCCGCTCTGTCCGCTCTCTCCCACTCTCCGCTCTTCCACTCTCTCACTCTCCCCGCTCTCTCCCACTCTTTCCGCTCTCTCCCACTCTGTCCGCTCTCTCCCACTCTGTCCGCTCTCTCCCACTCTGTCCGCTCTCTTCCACTCTGTCCGCTCTCTCCCACTCCGTCCGCTCTCTTCCACTCTGTCCGCTCTCTCCCACTCTCCGCTCTCTCCCACTCTGTCCGCTCTCTCCCACTCTCCGCTCTCTCCCACTCTGTCCGCTCTCTCCCACTCTCCGCTCTCTCCCACTCTGTCCGCTCTCTCCCACTCTCTTTCCGCTTTTGTTTTCCCTAACTCCTCGCGGTCCCTTCGATCTGTACCTGATTCCCATCTCCCCTAATTACGCTCGTAGCGCATTAACTATCGCGCAGCCGCCCGCCCCCGCCCGCAGACGGCCAGATTATCTCTCTGGTTCTCTACGAAGACTCTGACGGTAAAATTCGCTCCTTCCTAATCGAAGAGGTCCGAGCTAATTCCGTCTCAATGATGTGGCAGGTGCCGCAGTACGTGCTAATCTCAATCGCTGAAGTGCTCTTCTCCATCTCCGGCCTGGCTCTCTCCTATGCTGAAGCGCCAGCCTCCATGAAATCTCTTGTCCAAGCGCTCTGGCTAATGTGCGTTGCTATTGGCAACGTGGTTGTTATGGTTGTAAGCGAGGTTAGAATTATACCCTATCAGAGCTACGAGTTCCTGATGTTCGCCCTGCTAATGCTGCTGAACGTGTTTGTCTTCATCCTATTGGCCATGCGCTATCAGCCATTCAGTGCGGACCCCGACAGTGAGCTGCCAATGGTGCCGCCAACTTCTAAACCGGCCCCATTAACCGAGCAAGATGATAAGAGCAACGTTAACAGCGGATACACTGCCGAAGACTAAGGGGATGACAGCTTATTTTGTAAGCGTAAATTAAGCTGCTGAAAATGCGTCTTAAGACTGAAGATTTTTTCATTATATTTTTTGTTGTCAGTCAGTTTTTTTCATCTCCGCCCCTTGTGCGTACCTCATCATTATAACTGTGTACTTAACTCCTCTGGTAGCAACTGTCCTTTGTGATGCCTGCCTGTGCTTTACATGGGGAGAGATTGCTGTCAAACAGCTGTGTTCTGAAGGGTGAGATTTTGCTGTCAAACAGCTGTTCTGAAGGGTGAGATTTTGCCGTCAAACCGCTGTTTTGAAGGGTGAGATTTTGTAGTCAAACTGATATTTTGAAGGGTAAGATTTTGCTGTCAATCAGATGTTTTGAAGGGTGAGTTTTTGTAGTTAAACAGACATTTTAAAGTGGGAGATTTTGTATTCAAGCTGATGTTTTGAAAGGTGAGACTTTTAGTGAAATACATGTTTTAAACTGTGAGATTTTGTAGTCAAACGGCTGTTTTGAAGGGTGAGATTTTGTAGTCAGACGGCTGTTTTGAAGGGTGAGATTTTGTATTCAAGCTGATGTTTTGAAGGGTGAGATTTTCAGTGAAACATGTTTTGAACTGTGAGATTTTGTAGTCAAACGGCTGTTTTGAAGGGTGAGATTTTGTTGAAATAAGCAGGTCCTTTCAAGAGGGATTTGATACCATAAGTGTCTTGTAAAGGATGAGATTTTTCTTAAAAGTATTTGTCAATATCACGCACAGGTCATCACTCTGTGGACAGTGTGCACTCGTTACATCGATAATTAATTTATTATTTTCTATTCTCAAACGACTACTCCTGCGCTCCTGGATTTTAGAATTTTCTCTTGAAGAATTTTGACCTACATTGATACTTCATTTTGCATTGCGCGTTGACTATTTAAATCAACTTTAAGAATTATTATTAGAGTAAATAAGTATTTGCGTTGTCGCGAGCAATCAATATAAACATTATGTAGGCGGGTTATCGCATTACTTTCTATGGAGTATTAAATATTATTACCTGCTTGTCAGGTATGATGAGGTGAATCGTTATCGTTTAATTTAATTCTTATTGGCAGGATATCCGTGACGTTTTGATAAGTCTGTTTCATTTTTCTGTCAGGCAGACGGACTTAATGTGACGGAGCGTAAATTATATTCCATTCGAATTTATTTTAAATTTTATTTTTGTTTTAATTAATAAAAGTTTTAAGTCTTATAGATTTGTTTGTTGTTTTTTGTTTAAAGTTTCTATCGGCCACGGATTTCCCGTGCTTGATTTAAAAAATTATTCAATTTTTGTTTAAATGCTTTGTTATAATTGATTTGTGTTGTTTTTTTTGTTTTACTAAACTCAGTGAAAAAAAATCCGTAAGCGCTCTATTGCAAATCTTCCTATATGTTTAATCTGTCTTTATATTTGTTATAATCTTTTTCAGCGCTTTCTTGACCAACTATTTTTCCTATATAGAAGTTCCAAATGTACTTGCGTTTTTATTGTTTGTCGGTTTTGTCCGTGGCTTATTGACCTGTATTATTATTATTTTATTATCACTGCTAATATTATTTTGACGTCTCTTATTGCGGCTCTTCCCTGTTCTTGTTTATTTTTAAACAATGACCGATTAAAACACCTGAATTGTCTTAGCAAAGTTATATTTAGTTTTAATATGTACAATGAAATGCTATTATTCAATAGGCTTATCTTACAACATCAACAGCATAGTTAATTAGATTTTTTGGGTTGGTATAACATTATTATTATTGTCGAAACTGATAAGTTTTATTTATTTTTTTCAGTGTTTTTATGCTCGATATTTATATTATTAAATATATATATATATATGTCTGCACACACCATCAGCCCGTGTGCTTTTCTCTCGTCCCAGTGTGTGCCCGCTTTTTGTGTCGCAGAAAGTCTGTCTGTGTCCATTTTTTTTGTTTAAATTGTTTGTTTAAGTCTTGAAGCATTTGCCCAGCTAGGACTACTTGCGTGTAGCGTCTGGACGAGTATCTTGTGTCCTCGCTCGCGTGCTTCGCCTCTCTTACTTCTCCCTCTCTCTATCTCTCATCTTCCCTTCCCCACTCTCCCCTCTATCTCCCTACTCTCCATCTCCCCTCCATCTCCTCTCTCCCCTCCATCTCCTCTCTCCCCTCCATCTCCTCTCTCCCCTCCATCTCCTCTCTCCCCTCCATCTATTTTCAATCTCCTTTCTCCCCTCCATCTCCCTCTCTCTTCCATCTCCCCTCTCCCCTTCATCTCCCTTTTCTTCTCTATCACTTGATCTCCCTTCTCTCAATCTCTCCTCCATCTCCCTTCTCTCCATCTCCCTTCCATCTCCCCTCTCTCCTCCATCTCCCCTCCTCCCTCTCCATCTCCCCTCTCCCCTCCATCTCCCTTCCACCTCCCCTCTTCCCTCCACTCCCATCTCCCTTTGCCCTGTTAGAACTGCGATCGGATATTCGATAGTGCACTGTTGCTGGGGAAGTTTCGCTTTAGTGAAGTGACTAAAGTGACTTAGGTGACTAATCTAAAATTTCCAAGTTGATTTTTGTTTTGCTTTTCATGAGTCAATCTGTCATCATGGCAACAGCTCCACGCGGCGGAAGAGGCGGCAGCGGCTTGTCTCCACAGAAGCGGCAGCCGCAGCTGGCTCCGACCGCATCGCCTCTGCTGTCAATCTCTCAACGGCCAGCTGGCTCTGCGCCGTCCACCGTGTCGCCAGCTGCCGCGGCGTCCAGACGGCGTCAACAGGCATCTCAGCCCGCCGCCTCGCCTGCCTCGGCCTCGTCAACGTCTCGCAGCAGCGGACTTGACAGCGGCATCGGCAGCGCCAGACAGACGTCAGCAGCGACCGGCGCTTCCGCCGCAGGTCCAGCGACGCCACGCCGGGAGGCTCCCAACGAACTGCTAATGGAATTCGTCGAATGCGTTATGACTAAAGATTTTAATAACGCGGCAAAACTATGCGAAATGATTCTGCTGTACGAGCCTAACAATCTGGAGGCGCTGCAGTTCAGAGCCGTCATCTCAGACAGGCTGCTGCTGGATCAGCTGAGCTCTGGCAACGAAGATGACGACGATGACGACACCGAGGATGGCGATGATAGCGACGATGACGACGAAGACGATGACGATGATCAAGAGGATGGAGAAGCTGGAACCGAAGAGGACGAAGGATTGGGCAGCGATTCTAATAGAAATCCTTGATGTTGGCTGCTTGATTCACTGTGGGAAGTAGCTTATCTGAGATATGTTTTCCCTTTGATATGCCGCCGGAATTTCCCTTTGATGTGCCGCCGATATCTCCCTATGATGTGCCGCTGGAATTTTCCTTTGATGTGCCGCCGGTATCTCCCTTTGATGTGCCGCCGGAATTTCCCTTTGATGTGCCGCCGGAATTTCCCTTTGATGTGCCGCCGGAATTTCCCTTTGATGTGCCGCCGGGATTTCCATTCCATCTCAGCTGTCCTAACTTCCCTTTAATGTGTCGTCGCTTTTTCTTTTTGAAGTACCGCCGTTATTTTCCTAAATTGATGCTTCTCTACTAGTTTTTTGGAGCCATCCAGAGTAATTCATAGTTGGCTTGCCTTAAATACTGAAAGAAAGTTCCGTGCCTTTTCCAACTTTAACCAAGCTGTTCCGCCCAAATATTGGAACAATTTTTATTCGTTATTATGGCCTTTTTATTTTTTACTTTTTCATTCCTCACCGAGTAGGTTTTGTGATATTTTTGCTGAATTGGCGTTAAAGTTTCCTGTATGACTAGATCCGCTCTGTAAAGTCCTTTTTCGATACATATCGGCGAGAAATAAAAAATGACTTTTTGTGAGTAAATAAATCTAGGCTCTTTGTTTTGTACATTTTATTGAGTAGTTGTTTAGTGCATAGCATTCCCTTTACGGCAAGTTCTATTTTATTCTCTTTTTTTTAATTACTAGATGTAAATTAGCAGTTTTTTTACCTGTCTATTGAACTTTTTTAATTAACCAAATGACCTGCAGATTTTATGAACGCACAAGAAGCTTTTAAATAATTGATTTTCTGCAGTCCTATATTCTTTCTGTTTCTATTTAGGAACTATCATAGTCTAGACAATCAATTATATTGAGTGTCTTCTGCCAGTAGCTATGTTTCTTGTCTGTCTGTCTGTCTGTCTGTCTGTCTGTCTGTCTGTCTGTCTGTCTGTCTGTCTGTCTGTCTGTCTGTCTGTCTGTCTGTCTGTCTGTGTGCCTCTCTGTGTGCTTGTCTGTCTGCCTACCGAAATACCTTATGTCTAATATACTTAATATAGGTATTTTCATGTATATGTAGATGATTAGATAGATAGATAGATAGATAGATAGATAGATAGATAGACAGACAGATAGATAGATAGATAGACCGATAGATAGATAGATAGATAGATAGATTGATAGATAGACAGATAGATAGATAGATAGATAGATAGATAGATAGATAGACAGATAGATAGGTAGATAGGTAGATAGATAGATAGATAGATAGGTAGATAGATAGATAGATAGGTAGATAGGTAGATAGATAGATAGGTAGATAGATAGATAGATAGATAGGTAGATAGGTAGATAGATAGATAGGTAGATAGATAGATAGATAGATAGGTAGATAGGTAGATAGATAGATAGATAGATAGGTAGATAGATAGATAGATAGATAGATAGATAGATAGATAGATAGATAGATAGATAGATTCTATAGTACCAGTACACAAACACTTGCATGCCGGCGCAATGAACTACTTGAATCGGAACGGCTCGCCAATGCTGCACTTCGACACCGAGGTGCCCTTGGATCAGGACACGCATAAGAAAATCGTGGCTGAGTATGAGAAGCAAAGCCAGACTCGATCGCGTGAGTGACTTACTATTTTCTCTGGGTAGAGACCATATAGTGATTAGAGTTGGAAATTTTGAAATTTGTATTGTGCATCGACTGATTTCATGAGTGATGGATATTTACAGGAAATGACGAGGGATACAGGGATTGAATGATGAGAGATCCAGGAAGTGAATGAGAGATGCAGGGAGTGAATGAGAGATCCAGGAAGTGAATGAGAGATGCAGGAGTGAATGAGAGATGCAGGGAGTGAATGAGAGATGCAGGGAGTGAATGAGAGATCCAGGAAGTGAATGAGAGATGCAGAGAGTGAATGAGAGATGCAGGGAGTGAATGAGAGATGCAGGGAGTGAATGAGAGATCCAGGAAGTGAATGAGAGATGCAGAGAGTGAATGAGAGATGCAGGGAGTGAATGAGAGATCCAGGGAGTAAATGAGAGATGCAGAGAGGGAAAGAGAGATGCAGTGAGTGAATGAGAGATGCAGAGAGTGAATGAGAGATGCAGGGAGTGAATGAGAGATGCAGGGAGTGAATGAGAGATCCAGGGAGTAAATGAGAGATGCAGGTGTATAATTTATGCATCCTTACTTTAATAGTCATCCGGTCTCCTACTCATAATCGAATTTTAGCATTTCAAATTGGCTCAGTTGAGCTTATCAGCCAAAGAATTGGCAAGCTCGACCGGAAGTTAAAAGAGTTCACACCGGACGATGTTTCTAAGGAGAGCCTCTTTGTGGATGACATTGATGTGCGAGCAAATATGAGCGTTAAAGACATTGTTACTGGTAAGTGCCAATGTTGGACTACAGACACTGTGCAATCTCTGGTGCTACAAAGACACCTCATACTTTGGATCAATATCTGGTGCTACAAAGACCTCATTCTTTGGATCAATCTTTGGTGCTACAAAGACCCCTCATACTTTGGATCAATATCTGGTGCTACAAAGACCCCTCATCCTTTGGATCAATATCTGGTGCTACAAAGACCTCATTCTTTGGATCAACATCTGGTGCTACAAAGAGCCCTCATCCTTTGGATCAATCTTTAGTGCTACAAAGACCCCTCATCCTTTGGATCAATCTTTGGTGCTACAAAGACCCCAGCTCATACTTTGGATCAATATCTGGTGCTACAAAGACCCCTCATCCTTTGGATCAATCTTTGGTGCTACAAAGACCCCAGCTCATACTTTGGATCAATATCTGGTGCTACAAAGAGCCCTCATCCTTTGGATCAATCTTTAGTGCTACAAAGACCCCTCATCCTTTGGATCAATCTTTGGTGCTACAAAGACCCCAGCTCATACTTTGGATCAATATCTGGTGCTACAAAGACCCCTCATCCTTTGGATCAATCTTTGGTGCTACAAAGACCCCAGCTCATACTTTGGATCAATATCTGGTGCTACAAAGAGCCCTCATCCTTTGGATCAATCTTTGGTGCTACAAAGACCCCTCATCCTTTGGATCAATCTTTGGTGCTACAAAGACCTTAGGTCATACTTTGGATCAATCTCTGGTGCTACAAAGAACCATCGCTTTTTTGTGATCTCTAGTGCTACAAAGACCCTTAACTTTACTTTATGCTTTATAAATTTGGATTTAAGCCAACCAGAAAATTTACACAGACTCCACTCCTCAGTTCAGTTTTGGTAAGCAATTTGCTTTCTTTTAGCTTAAGATAATTATTTAGTATTCTTAGATTTTATTATTAAGAAGTTTATTAAATCCCTACCACTTGTTACTTGCCTACTAACAGTAGCTGAATTAGTGTTCGATGTGCGTAGCTATTTTCAGTGTTTTATGCTTAAGGGATGCGCCAATTTGTATTTTATTATTATTTCTCATTAAAAAATTCAACAGACCAGCAGATGCTTGAGAAAACCAAATTTGCTGGTGTTTATTCCTTCGGAACCAGTGAGATCCTTGTTTGTTGGCTTGTTTTGTTTGTTTCCTACTCATCATAACGATTCAAACTCCTAAAAAACGTTTGACCTTCAACTGTTTGACGAGTGCTTTCTAAACAACTAGCTCAAGGTTTATTTCAGTTTTTCAATAAAGCAGATAAATTATAGTTAACATACTCGTATTCTCGTGTTGCCTACTCATAGTAGAGTGTTTGAAATGGAGTAACTTTTTAACAGGATAACTGCAAAAAAACTAGAAAACGTTAGCTATACGTATAGCAACATAAAATTCTTACCCAATTATTCCAGACTTCGGCCTGCCCAACTCTGAACGAGTGAAAAAGATTGAGAAGATCTCAATGCAAAAGAAGACATCGAATTTCTACTCGTCGCCAAAAGGCGCACAAAATGACAGGCCACAATTTGTTGAGGTGCGAATTTTACTTTTTTATCTCCTACTATCTCTCATTTTATAATGCTCTTAATTATCTCTTCATAAGCGGGGTTGGGAGAGGCCGGACCTGAAGGCGTCCGAACGTCGCGCAGAAGGTCGCGAGTTCGATCCTCTGTAGCGGCAAAATTAATATTCCGGAATTTTCTCAGATCAATAGCATCTGTTGTGTAACTCACGCCCGTTATTAGTCCTTGTTTCTTCCATCTTCTTGCAGCTGTGCCAGTTTCCCGGCTACAATCAGCGCGAGTTGACGCCGCTGCCGTGCGGAGTTCAACCGGTTGACATCCTGATTCGAGTCATGGCTGCTCAGCCTGGCAGATTCTCGGTGAGACTGGCTGACAGAGAGACTAGTGAGAGCTAGAGAGGGAGATTGTAGAGCCATGTAGGACCAGCGCTGCCATGTAGAACTTGTCGTTTAGTGCGCTACTGTTGGAGAACTTTTGCAAGGACGGCTTCTTCTGTGCTTGAGCTTAGTTGTCTATGACTGATTAGGTAGTTGTCTATGACTGATTAGGTAGTTGTCTATGACTGATTAGGTAGTTGTCTATGACTGATTAGGTAGTTGTCTATGACTGATTAGGTAGTTGTCTATGACTGATTAGGTAGTTGTCTATGACTGATTAGGTAGTTGTCTATGACTGATTAGGTAGTTGTCTATGACTGATTAGGTAGTTGTCTATTACTGATTAGGTAGTTGTCTATGACTGATTAGGTAGTTGTCTATGACTGATTAGGTAATTATCTATGACTCAAGACTCAAATCATGAGTTGTCTTAAGCCAAATACTGAAGCATGTTTCATTGGCCAGCATATACAGTATTGCTTCGTTTTTTTCAGTTAGAGGCAGGGCTATGTGTGCACCCTGGCTCACTTTAAGCTACATTGTCGCACAACCGGCGAGAGGCATTACTATCCATTCCGCCGACTCCCCTGAGCAGGCACACAAACGCGCGGATACGTACGCATTCATACGCGCAGGCACTCACTCACACAGGAGTGTACAGCGGCCCTAACTTTATTTATCGTTAGGCATGTCCACTTCACTGTGCTTAGAGGGGTTGGCGCTCAAGGAAGTTAAGCAGAGCCAAGCCGAGATTCCAATTTAGCCCCAAATTAATGTGACTGCACTTGGAATCGAGCCTGGGACCGCTGGCAAGTCAGAACGCCACGCCAGACCACTGGGCTACGGACCCAATCTATATTACTTGGTTAGGTATTATAAAATGCAGCTGGGAACTTATGACACTTTTGCTAACAGTGTCATTAATGCAAACAAACTTCGCAGAGCCAGTACAAAGCTCAACTGGATCGCTGCTTTCTAAGCGAGGCGTCAAAAGCTGTCCTTCAAGACGCGTTTTGGCATCACTTTCTGGACCATTACGGTCAGGACTATGATAAGCCGGAGATGCCCAGGTTTTACAATCGCATCGCTCATAACTACTCGCAGATGCTGTTCATGATCAAGGTGGAACATTTTCGCGATGCGTTTCTCAAGGTTGGATAAGCTTTTTCTGTGCCCTATGCTTTTTTGATGACACCTTTATCTAGCAGGTAGACAACAGGTAGACTGTTAGACAACAGGTAGTCTAACAGGTAGACACACCCCTGTCTAACAGGTAGACACACCCCTGTCTAACAGGTAGACACACCCCTGTCTAACAGGTGGACACTCCTGTCTAACAGGTGGACACTCCTGTCTAACAGGTGGACACTCCTGTCTAACCGATGGACACTCCTGTCTAACCGATGGACCCTCCTGTCTAACCGATGGACACTCCTGTCTAACCGATGGACACTCCTGTCTAACCGATAGACACTCCTGTCTAACAGGTCCCCGTCCAGTCTAACAGCAGGTCCCAGTCCAGTCTAACGGGTCCCAGTCCAGGATGGACACTCCTGTCTAACAGGTCCCAGTCCAGTCTAACGGGTCCCAGTTCAGTCTAACAGATAGACACTCCTGTCTAACAGGTCCCAGTCCAGTCTAACGGGTCCCAGTTCAGTCTAACAGATAGACATTCCTGTCTAACAGGTCCCAGTCCAGTCTAACGGGTCCCAGTTCAGTCTAACAGATAGACATTCCTGTCTAACGGGTCCCAGTCCAGTCTAACAGGTCCCAGTCCAGTCTAACAGGTCTTGCTCCTGTCTAAATCCCTTACCGCCATTCCAGAGCTACCCCAGCCTGCTCTCCCAGGCGGTGTACAGCGCCTACTGCAACGCATTTCCGCACAGCTTTAGCAAATTCCAAGCCGAATTCAAAGAAGGCATCGTGTGCCTGGTACACCGATGGCTGACCGGTCTGCAACCTCGGTGCCGCCTGTGGCTGGACTGGAACAAGGACGCTCTGGAGCCGAGCGTCATTCGCCATAGAGAGGAATTGCTCAAAGCTGAAAGCGAGAAAAAAGGTTAGATAAAGTTTAGAATGTTGATTTTTGTCTACCGATATGTTGCGTAGTAAAGATTTAAGATAATTCAATTTAATAGGAATTTTGTATGTCTGTCTACTCCAGCGGGGGTCATGAATATGTATGTAGTTTTCTCGGAGACAGTCAACTGACCTCCCTAAACCCCCCTCCTCCCCTGTGAATCCGCCACATCAGTTGTGACTGTGGCCTATGTTATTCATCTAAAATAAACCACAGATACTGGAATAACTAGATGGGCCACTCAGCACATTTGCGTGTAAGCTACTGTCAGTTCAGTAGCAAGTTAAGCAGAAGCATTTTATTGTTTTTTCAAAGCCAAGGCTCATTTATTGGCTCTTACCCTCACAACTTAAACCCTTCAACCGCGCCTACCACTCTACCCCCCGCCCCGCCCGCCCCAATTTTTATTGCCTTTCTCGGAATTCCAGCCTAAAGCGGCCATGTACATTTCAGTGGACTGGCCAATGTACATTATTGCTGAACCAATTAGCAAGTTGTTTACGCCTGGAAGGTTGGGCTTCTAAACTTATCAAAGTAATTTCAGCTGCCTTTATTTTTATAAAATAGCTTATGTATTCTTCTTTGCTACTGAACTGAAAGTAGAAAGCTGTTTTGCTAAGTAAATATGCCTGAGTGGCCCATCTAGTTATTTTAAAACCTAATAATGCAACCAACTAATGCAAAGTAAAGCGCTACTCAAACTCAAATCAAATCAATCAGTCAGCAAGGCGATACTCAGGCAACGTAAAATTAAGCAACACTACAAAGGTAAGTTCGTAGCTCCCTTTGGTATCCGATTTGATAAGCATGCTACTCTATCTTGTATTCGCACCTCTACACTCGAGTTAACAACCTGATTTTGACATGAAAGTCACGAAATTGTTCACGGTATCAATTGACAGCTCGCATTGCATTACAGCATTCATTTGTGAACACAAATTTGTTATTTAAGATCAATTATTATACAACTGGCACTAGCGCACCGTTACCTGCATATTTCTTTTATAATTCGCAGTCATATAGAATAAAATGTTATATTGGTTGCCAGCTGCTGCAGAGCAGTTAGAAATAAAGCCCTTAGTTATTTTGTACCTCGTATTAGTATGTAAATAATTACACAAATATGCAAATAATTTCATCCATCATGATGTTGATTAGACTAGCAATCCATTCTATCTATTCCTTCATCCTTCATGATGTTGGCTAGATTAGCAATCCATTATATTCCTTCATCCTTCATGATGTTGGCTAGATTAGCAATCCATTATATTCCTTCATCCTTCATGATGTTGGCTAGATTAGCAATCCATTGTATTCCTTCATCTATCATGATTTTGGCTAGATTAGCAATCCATTATATTCCTTCATCCTTCATGATGTTGGCTAGATTAGCAATCCATTATATTCCTTCATCCTTCATGATGTTGGCTAGATTAGCAATCCATTCTATTCCTTTATCCTTCATGATGTTGGCTAGATTAGCAATCCATTCTATTCCTTCATCCTTCATGATGTTGGCTAGATTAGCAATCCATTCTATTCCTTTATCCTTCATGATGTTGGCTAGATTAGCAATCCATTCTATTCCTTCATCCATCATGATGTTGGCTAGATTAGCAATCCATTCTATTCCTTTATCCTTCATGATGTTGGCTAGATTAGCAATCCATTCTATTCCTTCATCCTTCATGATGTTGGGTAGATTAGCAATCCATTCTATTCCTTCATCCATCATGATGTTGGCTAGATTAGCAATCCATTCTATTCCTTCATCCATCATGATGTTGGCTAGATTAGCAATCCATTCTATTCCTTCATCCTTCATGATGTTGGCTAGATTAGCAATCCATTCTATTCCTTCATCCATCATGATGTTGTCTAGATTAGCAATCCATTCTATTCCTTCATCCATCATGATGTTGGCTAGATTAGCAATCCATTCTATTCCTTCATCCTTTATGATGTTGGCTAGATTAGCAATCCATTCTATTCCTTCATCCTTTATGATGTTGGCTAGATTAGCAATCCATTCTATTCCTTCATCCTTCATGATGTTGGCTAGATTAGCAATCCATTATATTCCTTCATCCTTCATGATGTTGGCTAGATTAGCAATCCATTCTATTCCTTCATCCTTTATGATGTTGGCTAGATTAGCAATCCATTCTATTCCTTCATCCTTTATGATGTTGGCTAGATTAGCAATCCATTCTATTCCTTCATCCTTTATGATGTTGGCTAGATTAGCAATCCATTCTATTCCTTCATCCATCATGATGTTGGCTAGATTAGCAATCCATTATATTCCTTCATCCTTCATGATGTTGGCTAGATTAGCAATCCATTCTATTCTTTCATCCATCATGATGTTGGCTAGATTAGCAATCCATTCTATTCCTTCATCCTTCATGATGTTGGCTAGATTAGCAATCCATTCTATTCCTTCATCCTTCATGATGTTGTCTAGACTAGCAATCCATTCTATTCCTTTATCCTTCATGATGTTGTCTAGACTAGCAATCCACCGCACTCCCCCGCCGGCAGACACCTTCCAGCTGCTGGACAAGGCTCTTGTTCAGAGCGGCAGCTCAGCTCCAAACGACTCAGCCACGCAAATAGCAGGGGAAGCCACAACGTCTGCTGTCAGTCTTCAGCAGCAGCAGGGGCTGCTTCAGAGTCGCTCAAAGGCAACAAACTTGACCGCTCGATCGCTAGCTAAATCCAGTTTGTCGACGAAGTCTCCCAATGCTGCGCGGCTGTCGACAGGCAAAAAGGTGGGATAGGGCTTTGATGCCATGGCTTTGATGCCATCTATGCTTTGTATCACATCACTTACAATCACAATCTGTTACAGATGACTTTTGAAGCTACTGAAACCTACTAACAGTAGTATAAAATGCTAAATTTTAACTATTTTGGCCCTAAACCTATGATAAAACTGCAGCTTTGTTAGCTACAAAGCTAATCCTAACTATTTAGCTAAAAGATTTAAAAGGCTAAATCTTAACTATTTTAGCTACGGAAGCCTACTAACAGTAGCATAAACTGCTAAACTAAACTAAAACCGAAAAATGGCACTTCCAAATCTGTTTTGAATGCACATTTAACAGGAAAAAAACATGATATACCCCCATCTTCTATACGAAACCCTCCAAGCAGGAGTCGCATCCCCTTGGCCCGGGCCCAACCGAACGGCATTTGGTATTCAACACAAACGGCCGGTCGCCAATGGTGCGCCAGTTTCTCTCCCGGCATCGTCTGCTGTCCGAGGCCGGCACCGATGCCCTAGTCGGCCGGCTTGAACTGCGCGACCTGCCAGCGATGGACGCGCCGACCTACGCTGAATTTTTGGCCGCCGAGACCCAGAAACAGGCGGCCGAATCTGCGGCGTTCAGGGCGAAGCGACGGCGAGGCGAGGCGGCTCTGCTGGCCCAGTTAGTGTCGCTTGGTTTTGCGCTGCAATTCTCTACTGTTTTTGTGCCTGTTTCTTACTGTATGCTGCCTGTTTCTTACTGTATTGTCTGTTTCTTACTGTATTCTGTCTGTTTTTTACTGTATGCTGCCTGTTTCTTACTGTATTGTCTGTTTCTTACTGTATTCTGTCTGTTTTTTACTGTATGCTGCCTGTTTCTTACTGTATTGTCTGTTTCTTACTGTATTCTGTCTGTTTTTTACTGTATGCTGCCTGTTTTTTACTGTATTCTGTCTGTTTCTTACTGTATTCTGCCGGTTTTTTACCGTATTGTCTGTTTCTTACTGTATTCTGCCTGTTATTAGTGTACTGTAGACAGCAGAATGGGCAGAATTTCCTCGGCCCTCCTGCGACAACTAATTATAAACTAATCTCCACCCCATCTCCCCTCGCAGGCAGAAGCGCCACATCGAGCACTCGCGCGCCCTGGACCGCGCCCGCGACGCCCTCCTGGCTGACCGAGGCGAAGTCGGCCGACTGGCTGACCTCATCCTCCGAGAGAGCCAACGCCAACCAGACGACGAACCAGTTGGCGCCGCCGCCGCTGTCGAAACGGCGCTCATCCAGCGAAGCCGACGCGCCGGCGCCGCCTCTTGAGAGGCCGATAGAAACTTTATTTTTATATGTAGAGTACAAGTTGCACTTTTCGAATTATTTACCTGTCGGGAATTTCAAACTATATGTACTATAAATATTCTATCAGTAGTATGCCGAGTGAGATTGAGTTCACGAACTTCCGTTTGTATTGATTACAATTCAATACAAAATTGAACTTGATAGTTGGTACAGGACAAAATGTACTTTTATAATATTTGATAACAGAGTTCTTGATGTACTTGTGAAAAAAAAACTTTTCACTGTATTGCCACAAAGCAGAGAGCTTTGAAATTTTGTTCCGTCCGTCATGAAGACTTAGAGCCCTGTTTTTACTACTGCTGTGATATCGTAAAAGTAGCCGATGTAGAGCGCACCGTGTGATTTTTAAGAAATAAATTTCTTTTGTTTTTTTTATTTTTAGCGTGCGAAATTCCTATTAAATAGTAAATCGCATTAATGTTTTATTTTTACTTTTTTCAGTGCGTTTAATCCGCATGTTGATAATCTCATCCCTAAGAGCCATGCCAACGATATCTCATTCTTGAGAAACATGACAATGATAATCTCAACCCTCAGAACTATGCCAATGATAATCTCATCCCTGAGAACAATGCCAATGATAATCTCATCCCTGAGAACAATGGCAATGATAATCTCATCCCTGAGAACAATGGCAATGATAATCTCATCCCTGAGAACTATGCCAATGATAAACTCATCCCTGAGAACAATGGCAATGATAATCTCATCCCTGAGAACCATGCCAATGATAATTTCATCCCTGAGAAACATGAGAAAGATAATCTCATCCCTGAGAACCATGCCAATGATAATCTGATAGTCTAATCTGATAATGATAATCTAACCTAGGCAATGATAATGTCTTTATTGAGAACTTCGGCAATGAGAAAAAAGAATCTCATCTCTCAGATCTTCGGCAATGATAATATCTATTCTGCGAACTTTGGCAATGAGTATCTCATCTCTGAGAACCTCGACGAAGATAATCTATTGTAATAGTACTTTAGTACTGTAGGAAACCTGCGACAAAATGTTGCATTAACGAACTGTTACGATATATACATTTAGCTCGTAGTTAGCATGGCCACAGGGCCCTTCAACCTTGCTTGGCTAGGCTGCTAGTTAAGGTAAACCAATTTTGGCAATAAAATTTTCGCCAGCTACAACTGCTTCTATTAAAATATGATTTTTTCTTGTTCGTTTTTCGCCGAACTAAGTTGTGCTTTATCCTCTTGTCTTGGCTTGGCTCTGGAATTGGACGCAGAGAGAAGGAAGGGGGCAAAGCGAGTTGAATTGATTCTATTTTTAGACTGAACAGTGAAGGCCACGCTTGGGGGCTTGGGGGTTCAGCTGAGGACATTGCGCAGCGACTTGTAAAAGACTAGGGGGAGGGAGGGGGAGGGGTTCTCTCTTCTCTGCCCCCTCTGACACCGCGCGCGCCCCGCCACCCCACCACCCCTCCCACTGCCGCCGCGAGTGTAATGGAGTTGGAAAAATTGAGGACGGTGGGGGAGGGTTGGGCCTGAAGCCCGCTCGCCAGTGTTATAGGGGAATGGGGTAACCCCATCCACCCCACCCGGGTTACCTCATTTGACCCCGTATGCTCTCCCGCTCAGTTTTGAACCGAAGAGAGCCAATGAATGCGTGGCCGTGGCCTCACCTCGCTTGGTTCGCTTTTCCCCAGATATTTTCTATGCTATATAAACTTCTTTTAGTGTATTATACATATCCTACTAGAGATCTCCGATAAACTCAGAGGATTTTTAGAGGGCATACAATCCTTCAACTAGACCTTATTACCCGGTGCTAGTCCTAAAAAAACATGTAATTTCTGTTTAAATTGTGTCTTCAATTTGGCTTGGATTCTATCGTTAAGATGTCGGCATTAACAGTAAGTAAATTTGAAATATTTATGAGAATGATATTCTAACAATAAATCCCCACTAAACCCACCCTGATACTCCACTAAACCCCCCCTGATACTCCAATAAACCCGCCCCTGATACTCCACTAAACCCGCCCCTGATACTCCACTAAACCCGCCCCTGATACTCCACTAAACCCGCCCCTGATACTCCACTAAACCCGCCCCTGATACTCCAATAAACCCGCCCCTGATACTCGACTAAACCCGCCCCTGATACTCCAATAAACCCGCCCCTGATACTCCACTAAACCCGCCCCTGATACTCCACTAAACCCGCCCCTGATACTCCACTAAACCCGCCCCTGATACTTCCCTAAACCCGCCCCTGATACTCGACTAAACCCGCCCCTTATATTTCCTAAACTCGCGCCTGATGCTCCACTAACCCCCCCCCCTCTGATACTCCTCTAAAACCGCCCCTGATACTCCCTTAAACCCGCCCCTGATACTTTACTAAACCCGCCCCTGATACTCCACTTAACCTGCCTCTGATACTCCACTAAATCCGCCTCTGATACTCCACTAAACCCGCCTCTGATACTCCACTAAACCCGCCTCTGATACTCCACTAAACCCGCCTCTGATACTCCACTAAACCCGCCCCTGACACTTACTTGAAAACCGCCCCTGATACCATAGTTGCCACCCCTGCTCAAATTTTGAGCAATTGCTCAAAAAAATTTAAGCTGCTCAAATGCTCAATTTTATTTGGTTCTGCTCAAAAAAGTAATTATTTTTTTGCTTGTCTATTTTTTACTTCTATTGCTAAAAAGTCATTCTAAATAAAGTAAGAAAGGTCAAAATGATTCTTGTTCCTATACTTTTTGGGTCATTAATTTTGTAATTTTCTCTATAAACTTATACGTATAAGTCTATGTATAAGTATATTATATGTATAAGTAGTGAAAGTACTAAAGTGGGAATCTAGGGAAGTAGTAGTTTAGGTACTACGCTCGTATAAAATTCAAGTCACATTTCAGCCACATTCTAATGCCCACTGATCGAAAAACGAAGTGTAATGCTACCTGGTTATCTGAACATGACCATTCTGGGGTCAAAATATCACGATGGTGCCAGAAAGACGACGACAATGACGATGAAGCCACATGTAGATTGTGCAACCGTGGGGTAAATTTTCGTCAACATGGCATTGCTGCTTTGCGACAACATGCTGATGGTGCAAAGCACAAGGCTCTTTCTCGGGCTATGGTTGCTGCTTACAGTCAGCAAAAAATCAATGCTTTTTTCCCAATCACTCCATCTGAGAACCAACAACTAAAAAAAGTGGAGGCAGAGGCATCTTTGCCCCAACAGACCATGGCGGCGAGCCTACGATTCGGACTGCTTGTTGTTCGGAAAGACCTATCATTCAAAACTATGGACGAAATTTCTGAAACACTGCCTGTTGCTATTCCTGATAGCAGTGTTGCTCAGAACTTTTCATGTGGAAGAACCAAGACAACGTACCTGGTCACTGATGCACTTGCCCACATGCTAAGGAGGAAATGTTTAAGAGCCTTCGTGACTCTCCCTTTTCAATTCTGCTTGATGAGGGCACGAAACGTGACCGCTGCTGGCTGGTTTTACTGGCCCGCACTTTCTGCATTGAAAGGCAGAAGGCAATTCTTGTCTACATTGGTTCAGAGGAGCTTAAAAATTCATCGGCGTCAAATATGAAGGACACAGTTTTGTCGTTGCTATCCCAAGCCAAATTGCCTGCAAGGAATGTTATTTCCGTGATGACAGATTCCTGCAATGCAATGAGAGGTATGCGAGATAGCTTGATGAGTAATCCTTGTTGACAAAGATCCTGTCCCTAAAATAATTCACCTTTCACATTTCAGGCATCCACAATGGACTTCTCACCAAGCTGAAAGATGCTATGCCGCAGCTTATTAATGTTGGAGGCTGCAGTCTCCATCATGTACATAATAGTGTTCAATATGCAACTAAGGCATTTGACAGCACTGGCGAGGCTGAAGGACTGATGGATGATGTCTATAACTATTTCCGATTTGTGAAAAGGCGCGGAGCATTCCATGAGGTATGAATTTAAACTTTGCTTAATCTTGAATGTGCTTTTCTTCCCTGACAAAAATTAAAATTTTTAGATTCAGGATGCACTGGACCTGGCTGAACACGTGTTCATCCGCCGAGTCGAAACTCGCTGGCTCCAGATTCTAAACGTCATTCGACGGATTCTAGAGCAATGGGAGGCCCTGAAGCTGCACTTTGAGAAAGCTAGTGCCTCAGAACTGGACAACATTCGGGCACGACGAATCAAGCTGGCCCTTACTGATGAGATGCTAGCCAAGCTCCAGTTCTTAAGCCAAGTGCTGCCAAGATGCGAAGCATTCGAGAAAATTTTTCAGCGGGAGAGCACTCAGGTTCACCAC